>PDHQ01000643.1:0-13033 GCA_003339415.1 Ophiocordyceps camponoti-saundersi (nom. inval.)
TCTTATTAGTATATTCTTCCTCTATACCTAGGTTTAGAGTAAGCGTCTTACTAGGTTATTATAATATCTATTTAAACGTTAGTAGGTATATTTAAGTTAAGGAGTTTAATAGTTAAAAGCTATTACTCTATCTTAGTAGAGGATAGTTAGAAACTATTATCCTCTTAGTAGAAAGTGTCTTATTAATTATATATATAATATTTATAGGAACGTATTTCGTCGAATAGATAAAATTTAAGATAGGTATTAAGTAGAAGAAAAATATCCGGGCTAGATAACTAAAATATGCTCTTTAGTTAACGGGATCTTATTAGTTATAAAGGACGTTTCTTATAATAGATATACTCGATAGCTAAAGGCACGAAGATATTGCAAATCCGGAGTAAAAATCGAGATTAAAGAGAACTTTTTATTATATAATTATAGCTATTTTAAAAGGGAGCTTAAATAAGCTTCGCTATTTATAGCGTATTAAAGCAGTGCGATTAAGTAAGTAAATAGCTAGATACTTATATATAAAGAACTATAACTCTTAATCCTAAGTAACTATAGTCTTTAACTAGTATAAGGGGGATCTTTAGCTATAGGGGGATAAGCTAGATTAAAATTCTCTATTAGGAAAATAATAGGAAGGCGATTTTCTATATAAAGATAAAAGAAATAAGAAAAAAAAAGAGAGAACTATTTAATAAAGTATTTAAAACTTTAAGAATAGAGTTTTAATTAGCAATTTATCGTATAAAAGTGTAATATTTAAAAAAAAAGCTATAATTCTATTTAGTAGAGTTTTATTATAACTCCTCTCTAAGACATGACTTATAATTAACGACTTTTTTAATAGCTATTAAAACAAGGTTAAGGGCCAATTCTTTATTAATTCCTTCCTCTCTCTTAGCCCGAGGGAAATTAATCTACACTTTATACTTAGTTATAGTCCTTATCCTCTCTTAACCGCCCTTTATATCCTAATACTTAGATCTCTCGGAATAAAAAAAAAGGTTAAGAGACTATTTAATTAAATTTTATATAAGCTTCTAATAGCTCCTTATATAAGGCTAATACGGTTTCCCCTTTAGGGATCTTTACTACCGTTACTATAAAATGCCTAATAACTCCTTAACTATAGTTTATCGGTTTACTATTAATATAATCCTTAAAGGTATCCTTTATAATCTATACTTACGCACTCTTATGCTTATTATTTCTTCTTAATGTCGCTATCTCTCTTCCTTAGTATACTTTATATACGCTCGCCTTATTACCTATCTCTCTTTTTATTCTATTATAAATTTATAAGTTATATCCTAATCTTTCCTACTTATAGTATAACTTATAGTTTTCCCTAGTTATAGTATAACTTATAATCTTCCCTACTTATAATATTACTAATTCTCTCTCTAATTACTATATATATATATATAAGAGCTAGTTATAAACCCGTATTCTAACTAGATAAAACTCTATATAGTAATCTTAATATTTTATACTGCCCCTACCTTATTACGTATTCCCTTTTACTTTCGTTTTCCTTCTAGTATATTCCTTCGTTCTCCCTTCTATATTTCGCCTCTTTATTATTATCCTTATATTATAATTATAATCTTAATAATAAATAATATTTATTTTTATTACCTTAATATAATTTTACGCGTAAACCCTAATATATTTTCTTATAAAATATCTTACTACGATAGATACTTATATATATATAATATTACCCTATAACTTATATATACTCGCTACCCGATATATCCTCTATTCCTATACCTCCCCTTATTATAAAAATACTAAAAGACTAACGCTAATTTATTTTTCTTTCGCTTAAATAACGCTCTATATTAAGCGAGCTATCACACCTACCTATAATATTACGAAAAGCCCGCCAGGTTTATAAAGTAAAGAATATAATACCGAGAAATTTCTATACTAAAAGGGCAAAGTAACGGCAGATAGATTAAGAAGAATTAGAAGATTCCTAAAAAGAGAAGACGAAAGCCCGTGCTCGGATTACTCGTATAAAGAAGCTTACTATTAAAGCCGTAGAAATTAATAAAAGGAAGAAAACTAGCTTACCCCCTAAGGATCTAAGTCCTAACTAAGACTTAATTACTATAGCGTTTACGCGACGTTCTATAACCTTAGTTACTTATAATAAGTAACTAGATATTAATAAAATATTTATTAATAAACTATAAAAAGAATATACTAATAATAAAAATATTAACGATAAAAATATTAATAGTTAATATATTAATAATTAATATAATATTTTTATATAAATAGTAATAATTATTACTTCTAAGTAATAATATAAAATTCTTTTATTACTAGCTTAAAAGCTATATATTTTAATACTAGTTATAAATATACTCTAGCTATAGAATAAGAACTATATAGTTAAGTTTACTTTATAGTAAATATTTACGATATCTATATACTCCTTTACATAACCGTTATCTTTAACTTATATACGTTAGGATATATAGCTATACCGTATACGGTAATAAGCTTTATCGGTATCCTTTATTATAAAAGCGATAATATATTTATTTTCTATATAAAGATAGGAAGGGGAGAGATAAAGGTATAGGAACTATCTAACCGAACTTTTAAAACTTTATAATAACGGTTAACTTACTTACTCGCTATATAAAAGTCTAAGGTTCGAAGTAAATCTCTAATTCCGTTTAGTAAAGTTTTACCTATAAGCCCTTTCTAACACTCGACTTATAATATATAACTTTTAGGAATATTATAAAAATAAGCTTTAGGGCTAATAACTAGCCTAATTCTTCCTTTCTTAAGGGAAACTAAATAATACTATATACTTTATAATAACCGCTATCCTATCTTAGGCGCCTTTTATTACCCTTATCTATATAAGGTATTAGGAGATAAAAAAGTACCGACGACTATTTAATCTATCTTAGCGTAAGCCTCTATTAGCATTTTATATTCGTATAGCGCCTGCCTTCCTTAGGCATTATTATCACCGCTATTAAACTGCCCTCTATTAGATAACTTCTACCTCGCAAAATCGACTATAGCTAAAGCCTTACTCTTATCTCTAAAAACTACTATTATTTAAAAACTCCCCCCCCCTTATATAACTCTGCGCTTACTCCCTATATATTCTTCCTTTACTAACGCGCTTACTCCTTTTCTCCTTTATAATAAACTAAACTTTAGTATATATATATATATATATATATTAGCTTATAATAACTAACCTAAGATAATATTATAGTAATCTTAGAATCCGATACTATAGTTTAGCGCGGGAAGAAGGACACCCTTAGCGAGTATAGTAGATACCTTAAGGGCGTAACTTCTTATTTAACTATAGCCTTTAGATAATATAAGGGGTAATCTCTAGCTTTTTAGGGATAAGTTAGATAATAATTCTATATAGAGAAAGCGATAAGAAGTCGGATTTCTATATAAAGATAAGAGGAATAAGGGAAAAGAAGGAGGGAACTATTTTACCGAAAATAGAAAATTATAAAAAAAGTATATAAATTAGTAATTTATAGTATTAAATTCTAGTATTTAGAATAAGGTTATAATTCCGTTTAGTAAAGTTTTACTATAAGTTCTCTTTAAGACTCGACTTACGATTTATAACTTTTAGGATAGCTATAAAAACAAGGTTAAGGACTAATTATTAGTTAATTCCTTCCTCCCTCGACGGAAACTAATTTATACTATATATCTAGTATCGTAATAATTCTTATCCTATCTTAACTGCCTTTTATATTCCTATCGTTACAAACTCTAAAGGGAAAAAAAAGGTTCCGGAACTATTTAATTTAACCGTTTCTATACCCTTCGTTTTACCCTAGGTAAGGCTAACGTATATCTTTCTTTATCATCTCTGCCACCGCCGCTAAAGTATCTATCTATAATATATATATATATTTCCGTATTTATACCTATAAAAAAAAGTATTAAAGAAATTATATAGGGTTTTATAATATATATTTCGGCATTCTTAACGCCCTGCTATTAAAAATATAACTAGTACGGCTACTAGTACTATTTAGCACGACCCCCCCCTTATTCTATATAGATTATTATTTTAGGTTAAAATAAGCATAACCGCCCTCCTCCTTTAATATAGTTATTATTTCTTTCTTAATCTGTTAGTTCCCTTACTATATTAAAGTTATCTCTTTGCAGCCTTTTATATTTTTTTTCCCTACGTATATATATAATAGAAAAAAGAAAAGTTAGATAATTTAGTAGAAGAATTAAATTACAGCTCTTAGAAAATAAGAGTATATAAGGATAACGTTAACGATAAGTCTAACCTGCCCCGTATATGCTAAATTAAACTCTAACTAGGCTTACCGGCGCTCGCCTTTATAAGCTACTATAAATAAATAACACTTATCTCTACTTACTTCTCCTACCCTATACTCGCTAAACGTATAATATATCCTTACTTTCTTTTCTTTAATATATATATTTAAATATACTTTTAATTTATTATTCTTTCCTATATAGACTTTAGTTATACTCCCGCCTAGGTATATAATCGCATTTTTTAATAAATATTTCTAAAAATAAACCCCTCGAACCTTCTTACTCGCAGTCTTACGTACTTTACTAACGTTAGCCGTATACTATTATCGGGCTTATACTCCTTATAATATCTAGCATAAGCCGCTTACTTAGCTATATATAGTTACTTCCCGTAAAACTTAATATACCTTCTCGTAAAGTAAAATTAAATATAAATAATACTTAGCGAAATAACTAGGAATTACGATTCGTCCTTATTATAATCTTATAATCCCCTCGTATCTCTACTAGTATATCCCCTTATATATATATTTTACTACGATTTTACTTATAAGTTTTTCTTTTTCTTTATCTTTTCTCCTTAATATATATATACTCTTACGTGCCTATATATAACATAAAAGACTTTATTCTATAATACAATCCTCCCCTACTACGTATATTTAAAGCTTATAGCTAAACTTTTCGGCGATTAATAAGACCTATACTAGAGATATATTACTACTAATTAGACCCGGATCCCGGTATAAACTAGACTACAACTATAGCCTCTCCTTTAGTAACTTCGACTACTACGAATATATTATAAGAATTACGTATTATAATAATCTAACTATATTTATAGATTCTTTATCTCTAAGACTAGTTAAACCTTTCCCCTTACCTAAAGGCTAATAGGACTTATAGTAAAGGATTAACTGCCTTACGGAATACCGCTTAAACTTTTTAACCTAGTAGTAAGGCTTTTTACGAACCCTTCTAGCTACTTACCCTAGTAGGATAGCCGAATACCGAAACTCGGGGGCGTTTAACGACTTTAGATATATACTCCCTCCTAATTATACTACTTAGTTTCGGGAAAAGCCTAGAACTATTATAATTTCCCTTAATAGTCCCGAAAGCTTTATAAGTAGGACGGAACGTAGGAGTATTTTTTACTATTAGTAATTAGGTTTAGGTTAATTATACTACTCCCCGTGCTTATACCCGTTATAATATAAGAGCAGATGCCCGTTTCCCTTATAGTCTTTATTTTGCTAGAATACGTAGCGAAGCGCCTCGCTCCCGTGCCTATTCTTATTTCCCCTATCCCTTTTATTAATATCTAAGTCCGTAAGGCGGGTTTAGTACGCAAATACCTAAATATTACGTTAGTTATTTACCTTATCGTAAAATTACTTAGAATAATATTAATAGAAACTAAGAATTACTATCTTATCCTTACTAAGATTTCTACTTACCCCCTAGCTTTTACTAGCACGTGCCCCTAACTATTTTACTAGGATTTCGCCTACTACGGTTTTTCTCTTTTCCCTCCTTCTTCGTAGCTTAGAATCTTTATTTATAATACTAATACTATTATTTACTTAACGTCTCCCTTCTATAATAATATTTAGTAAACGTAGCTACTATAATATTTATATTATATTAACTAACTAAGTATTCTTATACCCCCTAAAAAATTCTTTATTAAATTTTCTAACTTTCTCCTTATAGCGCTTTCTCGTCCCCGTTACCGTTCTCTAAAAACGCATAACCGCGATAACGGCACGGTCTTATAAAACCTAACTATATCTAATAAGTTATTACTCTATTAACCTTTCTATTCCGTATATCCGAATATTAAAATAAAAGCTAAATACTATAAAAGAAACTCTAAAACTAATATTAAGCCTAAAAAGAATAATACTAAACCCGATATAAAGACGATAAATACTAAGGTTAAAAAATAATCTAAACTTATATTTATAAGCTATACTTCTTATTCTCCTTATCTCCCTTTCTTTTTATATTATATACTTACTAACTATAAGCTTTATTTAAAAACTAGCCCTTTCCGCCTTTTAAAATAACTAATAACTAGTTAGGTCGCCTCTATAACGTTACGCTCCTAAATATTAAGGTCGAAAATATTCCGACTATCTATATTAAAAAATCTTTAAAAAATAAATTATCTCCTTCTTCTAATAAAAAGCCGGCGTCTAAAAAAGCTAAGCGAAATAGTTTACTTAAAGAAGTAGTCTAAGTGCTACTATTATAAAACTCTAAAGCTAGCCTTCCCTCTATTATACTACGTTCTATAATTACACGCTAATATATATCTTATAAGTAATAGTAGCAGATACCTATAGCGCGTAACTATTAAGTTTAGTAACGGTTACCTTATAGCTAGCAATATCCGTAAAGTTAAAGAGTATAGCGTATTTATCGTTATTAATAACTTAGCTAATATTAGCAGCTTATATTATAATAGTTAGATAGCTAATAATCTAGTTAAGGACGCGACTAAATTATATAAAGCGCGGGATATTATTAAATATAAAATACTTAACGTTAACGCGTAAAAGCGGAAGTTTAGCTTTAGCCTTAACTAGTCGCTTTTTAAGATAAAGATAGCGATATAGCTTATCCGCACTTAGATAAGGATAATAAAGGTGCTACTCTTATCGATAGCGATATAGATATAGATAACGTTATCTTAAAGTTATAAAAGAGCGACGACTAAGCGACGGAGAATACGAGCGATATAGAAGGAGAGTAAAATAACGCCGAACTTTAAATTAGCGGCGGCGGTCTTAGGGCGCCTAAGAAAATCTTATAAGCTACCTACCCGCTTTACTTATCCTACTTTAAACCTAGCTCCGATAAGGAGCCTAGCTTTAGCGGTAAACGGCTAGCGTAACGAAAAAGAAAAAGAAGGCTTCGGTTAAGGTTTATAGGACGATTACGCTCAACGCGCATGCCCCGTAAACGGCGAGTAACTACGAGCAGCTGCTCCTTAGCTAAGCTTAGTTATTAGCGCTATCTATCGCGTATATATCCTTCTAAATATACGTAAGTAAGCTACCTAAAGCGCGCGAGGTAGCGGGGCGTGCGATTAAGACTATTAGCGTATAGGAAGAGGGCGAGAAGCTAAACGTCTAAGTTACCTATCTTAACCTCGTAGTTATATTTCCGGAGGCGGGCGCGATTAATAGGTAGGGTACTCTAAGCGCTTAATATATAGAGGTATCTTTATCTTAAGACGCTTAAATAATACGCCCCTATAACTTTTAAATAATTCCCCTTTAGCGATTTTCTATATTACTATTCGCTATTTATATTTCCTTTCTATACTTTCGCTTATATTACTTTATAACCTTCGCAACGTATTATACTCTATCCCGGGACGTGCTTATTAGCTCTAGCTATCTTAATAGAGTTTGCTATAGTTCTGTCTAATAATTCGGAAAACCCGCTCTTATTATAGGAATTCCCTATAACGATATAATTAGCGTATCGGTTCCTAAACGCCCCGTATATAATAATATAGTCGCAGAACGCCCGGGGCACCTTATTATTACGATAATAGCGGTATCGATTAACCACCTCCTATAACTAGCTACTATAATACCTTATATCTAGTCGCACTACCTAAAGAAGCGAGTAATATATATCTAATCTATATTATTCGGGTTATTAATAACTACCGTAAGAGTTATATTTCTTTTCGGCGGCATAGCTACTACCTAGCTCTCCTAGTCCTATTTTACCTTATTATTTCCTACTTTTCCGAAACGAATTTCTCTTAGACTTACGTTTATTATATAGTACTTAAGTTTCTTAGCGGAATCTGCCGATATTATTCCTAGCGTATAGTAAAGCTTCCCGTTATGCACGCTCTTCGTAATCTACCTAAACGGGGATCTTAGGAAATTTACCGCTATATAAGTCTTAGATAACGATATTTCGCGATCTCGATATAATAATAACCCTTAAGAAATCGTAAAATACTTAAAAAGCGTGCGTAAGGGAAAAAACACTAAATGCTACCCGTTTCTAATAATAAATAGAGTAAACTTAACGGAGAGAGGATTTTTTTCCACGCCGTATAACTAATTTCTATATTTTATATATATATAGCTTCGATTACTAAGTTATTATATATTTATTCCCCTACTATATCTATAAGTTATAATCTCTTCCCTCTAAATACCTCCTCTATTATTTTATAAGTATTCTTATCTTTCACGCCCGATTCTATATACTATCTTTATAGCTATATTACTTTAGATAAACTTCGCTACCTACCTATATGCTTTTCTCTACTAACTAATTAAAACCTAAGATTATAATACCCGCGCGTTACGAGAATACTATAAGTAGAAGTATATAGAAATAATATAATATCTTAAGTCTTATCTAAAAATATAGTAAAGAATAGTATAGTCTTTATAAGTAGCGAGTATAAATAATAACGCTATAATCTCACCGCTTAGCTATATACCCTAAACTATTTTATAGCGATTATTTCCTCTTTATAATTTTTAGTTATTACTTATAAGACTAACACTTACTTTTAAGCTATAAAGGAAGCACCTTCTAATTTATATATACGTAACACTTTCTAAGTACGTTATACTTACACGATAACGACGATTAAGGTACATACTATTACTACGATTCTATTATAAGGTAACAGCAGCACTAATAAAGGTATTAATATTCCTAATACTATAACTAGGATAATAACTCTGCTAGGTTTATATCGCTAAACTAGGCCCTTAAAGAGGGCCGGCAGCGCTAACTAAGTAAGAGGGATATTTATAAGGTAGGTCGTATAACAGATTCCCCTTTAGACCGCTATATAATAAGCGATAAAGAACCTATAATAATCGCCGTCGATAGATAAGTTTATAACGCCTTATCTTCTAATACCGAATATAACTCCTTATAAAAGCAGAGATATAGCGCGCCCGTAGTCGAAAGGAAACGCGCTTTACTAAATAGTTAGATAGGCTAATAAATATAACCGAGTCCTACTAACCGTATAATAAGCCTCCTCGCTAGTTAAACGTATAGCTTCTATATACCGATCGAAACGCTAAATAACGATACTCGAAATATTATCTTAATACCCTAACTATCTCCTTTACTTACCTAGAGACCTAGTATATAAAAAGCTAAACTCTTAGAGAGATTTTTAGTATATACCTTACAACGCGATCTAAGAGCATCGTACGCGGTAATTTAGTAATAAAACGCGTCCTTACCCGGCTTATTTAATACCTATAGATAGTATACTTTTAAGATTCTTAGAAAATTCCCCTTTAGGTATTTTTCTTATTATAACCTACTATCTATATTCTTTTAATATACTCCCCCTTTTACTACTTTATAACCTTAGGCACTTATAATATATCCCGCTAAGACGCGGCTAGCTACTCTAAGCCCCTATTTAACGTCTAAACGGTTCTTTCTAGGTAATCCGGCGATTTACCCTTATTCCTAATATATAAAGTTCTTATAATAATATAATTAGTATATCGATCCTTAAACTCCCCCGTAACCCTAATATAGTTTATAAACGCTTAGTGCACACTTTTATTACTATATCTATAGTATCGTCTAACTACCTCTCTATAACTAGCTATTATAATCCCTTATATTTAATTAGGTATCCTAAGAATACTAGCGATATATCTCTTATTTATATTATTCCGGTTATTAAGAGGTATAGTAATACTTAAGTTCCTCTTCGTAGGTAAAGCTATTACCCTCTCCTCGCTATCTTATTTTTTCTTAGTATCTCTCGCTTTCCCCGAATAACTATTTAATAAACTTATATTTATTATACGATACTTAAGCCTTATAGTAGAGTCTGCCGATATCGTTTCTAGGCTATAGAAGATCTCCTCCTCCCTAATAGTCTTCTTAATCCTCCTAAACGGCGATCCCGGGAAATTTATATCCGCGGGAGTCTACCTCGCGGATATCTTATAATATCGAGAAAATAATAACTCTTAGGATATAGAAGAATACCTAAAGGGCGGCCGCGAGAACGGAAAACCGAAAATTTTACCCTCTCCTTACGATAAATAAAGTAAAGTTAATAACGGGAGTGTTTTTCGGGCTATATAACGAATCTTAATACCTCGCGGGATTTAGAAAAAAACGTGAATCGCTACCGCGAGAAAGGAAACGAAGACTTTAATATCTCTATAACGGTAAATAAAGTAAACTTAACGAGAGAGGATTCCCTACGCGGCACGATAAATATCCTAATTTTTATATATTTATACCTTAAATTACTAATTTCTTACGCTTTTATTCTTTTTTTAACTTTTAAAGTTACGATTCTTTCCTTCTAGACGCTTTTCCTATATTTTTCTATTATTTTCTATTTACGCTAAAAGAATTTATATAATAACTCTCTAAACTACTTACTTAAAATATACTTCGGTACCTTCTTACGTGCGACCTAGACTAACTAATTAGCTTTTAAGACTAGCGGACCTATTACCGATAGTCTAACTAATAAGCTTACTAGATTACTATACCGGTAGTATATACTGCCGGTACGTACCTGCTATTTGATTTTTCGAGTTTTTTTTTTAGCATTATATTATTTTTCTTCCCTTTTTCTTATAGCTTTAGTATTTTTTCCTCGGCTTTCTGCCTCTTTTTTAGCACTAATAGTTTCTCCTTTTCCGGGTCTAGTTTTCCCTATCCCTAAAAGGTATATATTAGGGGTAGTAGAGAGGGTACTAAGGGCGTATATACGATATATAAAAGTATAGTTTACTATAAGGGTTAGACTATATACCTCCGGAGGGTTAGACGATTCTCCTTTATATATCGACCCCTATTCCTAGTACCTTTATTCCTATATTTCCCCTCTTATTTTAGGTGCGCCGGCCTTATACTAAGATACCTATACCTAAAAGGTATATATATTAGGGATTAGCCCAACTTAGGTAAGTAGACGGAATATAGTTTTATTTATCTATTAAGTTTATATCTTAGTATTCCTTCTATCCGCGCTATCCGGCATACTTAATAAATACTTATAAATAGTATATATATAAGCAGCCACCTAGCAGGCACTTATATAACCTAGCTAGCAGGCCCCTTCTTCTTCCCTTATAGCTACGCAGCCTAAGCTTAGCCTCCTTATTATTATACTTATATATATATATTTTACTTCTTCGTTACTTTATTATAGTAATAGTCTCCTTATAAAAGCTATTATAGTATGCCTTTATTATTTAAGACTCTTTATCTTTAGTAACTTCCTTTATTATTATATTTTATTAATATTTATTTTCTATACCCCTCCCTACGCGCTATTATAACCTTAGCTATCTATTATATATCTTGCCGGGACGCGTTTAGTGCCTCTAAGCCTCCGAATAGATATCGAAACCGTTCCCTTTTAAGGAACCGGAGGACTCCGACACGCTCTTATAGCACGGATTTCTTATAACGATATAATTAGTATATTAATCTCTAAAGGCCCTAGTAACCTTAATATATTCGTAGAATAGCTAGGGCACGCTCTTATTCTTATATTCCCTATATAGATTAACCACGTCTCTACGATTAGCTATTATAATCCCTTATATTTAGTTAAATATCCTAAGAAGGTAAGCGATTTATCTCTAATCTATAATATCCGGGTTATTAAGAGCTAGGCAAATAGTTACGGCTCTCTTTGACTTTTTAGCTATAACCCTCTCCTCGTTATTTTATTTTATCTTATTATTTATCGCTTTTCCTTAAACTATAGCTTAAAATACTCACGTTAGTAGTATACTACTTAAGTATCTTATTAGAATTCCCCGATACCGTTTATAACGTATAGTAAAGATTGCCGTTCCGGATATACTTTCTAATCGGCCTAAATAGGGATCTAGGAAAATCGATAACCCTATAAGTCTCCGATAAAGATATCTCGTAATATAGATATAATAACGACTTTTAGGATAATATAAGATATATAAAGGGCGAGCGCTAGAAAAAAACGAAGATTCTAGCCGTTTCTTACGATAAATAGAAAGAAGTTAACGAAGGGACGATTTTTTTAGGCGGCGCGATAAATCTCGATAACCCTCGGTACGTAGAAGAATATAAGAATCCTAATCGCGAAGAAAAAAAACGAAGATTCCACGCCTCTATAACGATAATAAATAAAGTTAAGTTAATAAGAGAGGATTTTTTTACGCGGCGCGACGAATCTCCTAAATTTATACGTTTACGCTTCGAATTACTAATCTACGCCGCCTTTATTCCTTTGCTAATATCTAAAAGTTACCTTTTCTTACCCCTAGACACCTCCTCTGCTATTTTTCTAGTATTTCTATCCTTAACCCTTAATTTTATATACCCTCTTTATAGCTTTATTACTTTAAATAGACTTTAGTACTTACTTACGTGCTTTCTTCCGTCGACTAATAAAAACCTAGGATCACGACGCCTTTCTTTATTAGCTACTTAATTAGATTACTCTTATAGTTTAACTACCTTATAGTCTATACCTTAACCGGCTACGGCTTAAGACTAGTTAGCCCGTTTATATAGCCTAACGGTTTAATTTAAGAGTGCTACTAAAGCTATATATTATATTACCGTAATAGAGTTATTAGTAAGATAGAGCACCTCTCTTAATATTACCTACTTACTAGGTAATATATATAAATATATATATATATATATATTATATTAGCTAATAGCTTCTAGGTATAGGTAC
>PDHQ01000644.1:0-13026 GCA_003339415.1 Ophiocordyceps camponoti-saundersi (nom. inval.)
AGGGATAAACCCGTTAACTGCTCTTCTTATCCCCTAGGGGATAAACCTATTAACTGCTCTTCTTATCCCCTAGGGGATAAACCCGTTAACTGCTCTTCTTATCCCCTAAGGGATAAACCCGTTAACTGCTCTTCTTATCCCCTAAGGGATAAACTTATTAACTACTTTTTTTATCCCCTAAGGGATAAACTTATTAACTACTCTTCTTATCCCCTAGGGGATAAACCTATTAACTGCTCTTCTTATCCCCTAAGGGATAAACCCGTTAACTACTCTTCTTATCCCTTAAGGGATAAACCCGTTAACTATTCTTCTTATCCCCTAAGGGATAAACTCGTTAACTGCTCTTCTTATCCCCTAAAGGATAAACTTATTAACTACTTTTCTTATCCCTTAGGGGATAAACTTATTAACTGCTTTTCTTATCCCTTAGGGGATAAACTTATTAACTGCTTTTCTTCTCCCTTAGGGGATAAACTTATTAACTGCTCTTCTTATCCCCTAAGGGATAAACTTATTAACTACTCTTCTTATCCCCTAAGGGATAAACCCGTTAACTGCTCTCCTTATCCCCTAGGGGATAAATACTTATCGTCTCGGGTATATCGTCGTCGTCCTGCACGGTATAGTTAATCTCCTTATCTTTTCGCACCTATATCGACGAAATATAGGACTCGACTCCCGCTCCTCGGACTAAGATACGGATAAGACGCGTCTCTTTAGTCTACCTAAAGCGCTATACGCGATAGTTAGCTTACTTCTCTCTAATTATCTTCTATAAGACTAACTTATTAACTGCTTTTTTTATTCCTTAGGGGATAAACTTATTAACTGCTCTCCTTATCCCTTAGGGGATAAATACTTATCGTTTTAGGTATATCGTTATTATCCTATATAGTATAGTTAATCTCCTTACCTTTTCGCACCTATATTAACGAAATATAAAACTTAACTCCCGCTCCTTAAACTAAGATACGGATAAAATACGTCTTTTTAATTTACCTAAAGCGCTATATACGATAGTTAGCTTACTTCTCTCTAGTTATCTTTTACGGGACTAACTTATTAACTACTTTTCTTATCCCCTAAGAGATAAACTTATTAACTGCTCTCCTTATCCCTTAGGGGATAAATACTTATTATCTTAGGTATATCGTCGTTATCTTATATAGTATAGTTAATCTCCTTATCTTTTTATACTTATATTAACGAAATATAGGACTCGACTCCCGCTCCTTAGACTAAGATATAGATAAAACGCGTCTTTTTAGTTTACCCGAAGCGCTATACGCGATAGTTAGCTTACTTCTCTCTAGTTATCTTCTACGGGACTAACCTATTAACTACTTTTCTTATCCCTTAAAAGATAAACCTATTAACTACTTTTCTTATCTCTTAGGGGATAAACTTATTAACTACTTTTTTTATCCCTTAGAAGATAAACTTATTAACTACTTTTCTTATCTTTTAGGGGATAAACTTATTAACTACTTTTCTTATCCCCTAAGGGATAAACTTATTAACTACTCTCCTTATCCTTTAGAGGATAAATACCTATCGTTTTAGGTATATTATCGTTATCTTATATAGTATAGTTAATCTCCTTATCCTTTCGTACCTACGTTAATAAAATATAAGATTCGACTTCCGCTTCTCGGACTAAGATATAGATAAGACGCGTCTCTTTCGTCTGCCTAAAGCGCTATACGCTACCTTTCTTATCCCTAAGAGATAAACCCGTTAACTTCTTTTCTTATCCCTTAGGGGATAAATACTTATCGCTCCGGTATATAATCGTTATCTTATACGGTATAGTTAATCTCCTTATCTTTTTGCACTTATATTAACGAAATATAGGACTTAATTTCCGCTCCTTAGATTAAGATATAGATAAGACGCGTCTTTTTAGTTTACCTAAAGCGCTATATGCTTCTTTTTTATCTATCCGAAATACTATATATATCTCTTTCGTTTATTTAAAATACTACACGCGTTTCTTTCGTCTGCCCGAAATACTATACGCGTTTTTTTTATTTTTCCGAAACGCTATACGCGTCTCTTTCCTCTGCCTAAAATACTATATATTATAGCTGCGATATTTCGCTTATTTCTCCTTCGTTATTTTCTATTATAAGTTTATAATAATAATACGATTCGCTAATATAAGGTTTAGACCTTCTCCGCTAGTTTTTATTATAGAGACTTACTATAAGAGGCACGATAAGTATAGTAATAGATAATATATTTTTTAGAGATAGCCCTATATAGGTAGGTAGGTAAGCTAGGATATATATCTTATATATATATTATATATTTATAATTACGTAGCTTACGGCTATACCTATAATTTACTAATTAATTAGCTATTAGGGATATCTAAATATCTCTTTCTCTTATATACGCACGCACTAATTTCTCCTTAGTTTCGTTTTTAGTAAAATCGCTAATCGCCTCGTTTATCTAAATTTATATTATTACGCGTAAATAATAGTAGAAAAATACGTTCGCTTTCTATAATATATATTCTAATACTTAAGGGATCGAGTTAATAAATTCGGTAAATACTACTTATAAGATATTCGCTTTTAATAAGCGAGCTAGTCGCTCGGCTATTTACGGCACGACCCTGGGATAACCCCGGTAGAAGTTATAACCCCGCTCGATCTTTTCCTTAGCTAGAGTTATACTTACCTAAGCTCTAGTTAGGTAAGATAGGGGAAATATATATATAAGTAAGTCTATTATAAAGGGACTTAGCACCCGTCTTAGGGCTATTTATAGGTAGCGACTATAAGCTACCTCTTACTAAAGTTATAATCTTAAACGGATTCTAACGGAATCGGAATATTACGTTAAATAAAAAATAAACCGAATAATTAATTTATATATCTAAGAGTTAGAATATAAGTAGGTATATTATATATATATTTATATAAACTATAAATATAAAGAGCTTAACCTCTAACCTTTAGGCTCGGAGGCCTTCCTTATATATATAATATATATATATATATAAAAATAGCGGTTCTTAGAGAAAAGCTCTTAAGAATAAAGATACTAGCTTCTAAGCTAGCGATATACTAAGTAGGAGTATTTTATCGTTATTAGGGAATCTAAACGAATATATATATCTTTATATTAAAGTTTTCCTTCTACGTTTAATAACCCCCTTAATTATATCCTACTTACTTATAGTTATATAAATTAGAGTCGGTTCTTCCTTTCTAATACTACCCTCGTAGCCACGGGGCTAGGGACTAACTAAAATAGTAATAGAGTATTCTTATAAAAGTAACTTATTATAAGGTTAATAGTAATACTAATAAAAGTATTAAAATTCCTAATACTTATAACTATAATAATAATTCTGCTAGGTTTATTTTATAAGGCTATGCCCTAAGAAGTAAGGTCGGCAGCGCTAACTAACTAAGAGGGAGGTTTATAAGGTAAGCCCCTATAATATAACTTAAGATCTTCGCTATAGTATTTGCCGATATACGTACCGTAACTACTTAGAACTTAGATAATATCTACGTATAATAGGAACTAAGGAAGTATAGTTATCCCCTACTTAAGACCGGCGTAACTTCGGATAGATAACCTATAATAAATAAGCTCTCTAACGTAACGAATCGGGCCTATAAGCTAGCTAACCTTATTAAGTAAGAGGTCTTCCCCTAAGCCTTATAGTTTTTCCTCTCTAATAAATAATCTATATATATATATATGCTTAGATACTTATATAGGCTATTAATATAATATAGTATATTTTATATATACTGCTTATAAGATTAACTATATATATTAGCCCGCTTTTTTTATACTTAGCAGTTTATTTCTCTTTTAGTCTAAGCCTCTAAGGTACTAACTACTAATCGATAAACTTCTCTCCGGGCATTCCTTAAGCTAGTTAAGTAAAAATTATAGTTATAGCAGCCGTTATTTTTATGCTCAGCACTAGAGGAAATTTAGGATACTTAGCGCTTAATATTAAAAAAGCTATTCCTATATCTTATATAGCGAAAGGCAGCCTTGATAAATATAGTAATATTCCTAATATAATAACTATAATTCTGCTAAGTTTATATAGCAAGGCTAGGGCCCTAAGAAGTAAGGCCGGCAGCGCTAACTAACTAAGAGGGAGGCCTATAAGGTAGGCCGTATAATACTAGATACTTCCGCGCTATAATAACGCCTTTACTATCCTTCCCTATTTCCCCGAATAGCTTATTAATAGTTACCTTAAAGTAAATAGAATCTAGCGTTTTTATTATAATCGTACTATTAACTACCTTACCGTATTCTTTAACGCTACTAGTTATAGGCCTAAACTACTAGTTATTCTTGCCTTCGTTAATACGTCTTCTTAAAAGTTCTGCTATAGTTCGATATAGGGTAGCTAATAAACTAAATATACGGGAATAGCTCTAAGGATAATTTATTAGTATATCTCGTTTCTCTTAGCATAATTAGCTAACTAGATAACAAACCTAAAGCCGAGTTTGCTAATAATCTCTTAGTTAATACCCGTTATATTTACTCCGTAGTAGGTAATATTCTTTCTTAGCTATTAGAAAGATATCGATTAGTTACTATTATCCTTAGCTAAGAAGTATTTTACTTACTTAAACTTAATATTATTAAGGAATCTTACGATACCTCGTAGCCTTATACTACCCCTATAGCCTCGTCCTAATATATATACGGCTTACCTAAGTTATAAGGACCCTTTATATGAGATCCTTCTTATCTTATAACTCCCTACTCTACCTTTTATATTTCTTATTTATTACTTTATATGTTCGAATAGGTATTTAGTTTTTAGATATCTACCCTCTTCGTACGTCGCGTACGAGAGGGTATCGCGATAATAAGTACACTCCTTTTTAGGATCCCTCGATACTAGTATCGGATAGCCCGTCTAATAGATATATCTTTAATCTTATCGGTATAATCGCGCTTACTAAAGCGCTATTACTATAGAAAGTAACGAATAAGTATAATAATTTTATACCTATAATAATAAAGAAGCTAACTTAGCTGCCGAGCTATAGGGATAAAGAAGAAGAGGCCTCCTAGTTTCGCGGGAGTAACGGGCACTCCTGCCTATATATATATATAGCCCTCGCAGAGAAGACCGTGTTAAGGAAGTATATAGGACTATCCGGTCCGTATAGGCCTATAAGGACCTGCTAGGTCGTACGGGCCGGTTAGGACTATAGGGTCTAGAAAAGTCGTTTAATCTTACCTACCTAATTTAATAAATCTAATTAATTAGTATTTGCTTAGCTAGAGGGGGCTAAAGGACCTAGGAAGGGTTAAATTTATACTTATAAGAAGGGGTCGATTTCCCACCCTTAGTAAGAAGACCTAAAGTAGCCGTGAGCCCTTCTATATAAAGTTAGTCGCCGTAAGCGTATTCGGACCTAGCAAGGTAGGGCTACCTGCTACGGATTCCTTCCTCCCTTAGCCCCTTTAATTCTATATCTTTTAAATTTCTAGGAATTATACGGAATTACCCCTTTATCCCTTTTTCCCTTTTTCTTCTTCTTTTTCCTTTCTTCGGGAGTGTCCTTTTAACCCCGCTAAACTAGCTTAGTTACGTAAATGCCTGCTAGGTTTATCCTTAATAGTAGGCTTCGTTTATAATCACTCTTTAGCCCAACTACTTCTATAGTAAGAGAAATCCTAAATTATTCTATAGCTCCTTCTCGAAAGATCTATAGTTATACTAGGAAGCTTATTTATAAACTTATTACTCGGATAGCTCTAAAGTAACTCCTTAAATCTTATAATACTATTATAAGTTCTTATTATTAGATTCTATCTATAAAATATCTTTATAAAATATACTATAACTTAATTTTCTACTATAAGCTATTAGGCGTATAGTCTTACTTATTATAGCGTTTAACTTTATAGGAAATTTACTTAAGTAATATTTCTATATCTCTAAAATTTAGCTAAATACCACGCCGGTATTTAGTACTAATACTAAAGTTATAGAAACCTATTAACTGCTCCTCTTATAAACTATAAGATAAGCTAGGTAACTGCCCTTTTTCTCCCCTAGGGTTAAACTCGCTAACTACTTTTCTTTCTCCTAGGCATAAACTCGTTCTCGTTTACTACTCTTCTTATCCCTAAAAAGATAAACTTATTTACTTTATTCTTATTCCCTAAGAGATAAACCTTTTTATTTATAAACCCGTTTACTCTTTTTCCTATCCCTTATCGGATAAACCCGTTTACTTATAAACTTACCTACTCCTTTTCTTATTCCCTAAGCTATAAACCTATTTATTACTATTCTTATTCCCTAAGAGATAAACTCCCTAATTACTTTTATCCTCTCCGGGATAAACTTATTCACTATACTCCTTATCCCCTAGGGGTTAGGTTAAAAGCGATACCTATATAAACCCCCCCCCCCTTAACTCTCTATCTTTATAGCGAAAGTAGAATTAGCCCTTAGCCTTTTAAGCTATTTTATTATTAGCCTCTGCCTTAGCTTTCGTTTCGAGCCTCGACTTTACTATTATAATTGCCTCCTTTTAGAAGGAATAAACCTCTCTATTTAAATTAAATCTTCTATTAACTAATAAAATATCTTAAGGTAAGTATCTTAGCGAGATCGGAGCTAACGAACTAATTATTAGTATAGTACTTTAGCGGGGGAAGAAGGATACCTTAAGTAAGCGTAGTAGATACCTAAGGGGCGTAACTTCTTACGTAATTAAAGTCTTTAACTAATATAAGGGGGGATCTTTAGCTATAAGGGGAAGAGCTATATAGTAATTCTTTATAGGGAAAATAATAAGGAGTTAGTTCTCTATATAAAGATAAGAGAAAGAAGTAATATAAAGGTAGAAACTATTTAATTAGATACTAAAAACTTCGAAAAGGGTATTTAAATTAGTAATTTATAGTATAAAAGTATAAAGTTTAAAATAAAGTTATAATTCCGTTTAGTAGAGTTTTTACTATAAGTCCTCTCTAAGACTTAACTTACGATATATAACTTTTATTATAGCTCTAAAAATAAAGTTAAGGGCTAATTACTTGCTTAATTCGTCCTCTTTCGAGGGAAACTAATCTATACTATATACCTAGTAATAGCCCTTATCTTAGCTTAACTACCCTCGTATATTAACCCTTAGCAGCTTTTAGGAAAAGAAGAAAGGGTTTAGGAACTATTTAATTAAACTTTTTATAAGTCCCTAATAATTCCCTAGCTAAGGTAGGCGCTTATATTTCTTTCGGCGTCCCTATCTCCGCCGCTAAACTCCTCCCTAAGCGCGTGCCGTAATAAGTAATTAGCCCTTTTTCTTAGTAATAACTAACTTTTTCTTATAACTTAAATAAGGTACGTATAAGCGCGATAAAATAAAGGCGGAAAGGACTCTTCGTAAAGGAAATAATAAAAGAAACTTTAGTTACTTCTCCTTAGGGTTTAACCCTTAGATCTATTAACTCTAGCGTTCGCGCCGACCGCCCGCTAGTAGCATATCTCTCTTAGGTCCCTTCTCTTACTCCCGTCGTTACTTAATTAAATAATTATCGATAGCTTTATCGATCTTAGCTTATATACTAAGGTATATAAGCCCTAAGGGCTATAAGCTAATAAAAAAACTAGTTTTTAGGATTATTAGGATTATCTTCGGTTCTTAAAGCTAGTCTCTAATAAGTGCGCGTCCGGTATATATTATAATAAATCCGGCTATATTAAGTGCGATATGCCTTCCTTATCGTACACGTCCGTAACTCTTAGTTTAAGTTATATAATTCTTATAACGCTTAACCCCTTTAACCTTAAAGCTAAGCGGGTCTAGGTTAATTAGTTCTTAGCCTATACTTATAGCTATAAGTCCTTTGCTAGGCTAAATTATAGGGTTCTTACCTAAGGTAAAATAAGTAAAGCGTATTAATTTTAGCGTTCTTATATCTTTTTCCTCCCCTTTTCTTTTAAGGGCCGTCTTCTATAATATAGGGTTCTTAATTAAATAGTCGCGCTTCGTTAACTTCTTCGTCCTCGCGCTACGCCTTAGAGAGAAAGCCGGCTATATCGGGGCCGGGTTTAATCTTATAGGTATTTTCTTCCCCGTAGTAAGTTTCTTAGGCTATAATATGCCCGTTAATTCCTAAGGGATTATTTTCTTTATCCTAGTCGTTTCCTCTCTAGTTATAGCGTTATTAGGCGCCTTAGTCGCCTTATCTTCCTTCCTCGTATTCTTTATAGCGCTCGTCTCTTATCTAACTCCTTTTAAAGTTAGGGGGTTTTTAGATCTAAGAGAAGATAAAAGGCTAGATATCGGAATTATTTAATTATTAGTTAGGCTTTTTATAGTCTTATCCTCGGGAAGGTCCTCGTCGTTTTCCTCCCTAACCTCTTCCTTATCTAAAGCCTTATTATCCCCGGCCCTTTCGCCCCTATTAAAATCGTTAATATCGATCCCTTATAGTTCTTCCCGATCTCCCTAAGGCTATCTTCTAACTCTAGTAACGCCTAAGTATAGTATTATAATATAGCTTTTTATTATAGAGTTATTAGTAAGGGTCTTAGGCGTGATAGTTCGGTATCTTTTAAGGATCCGGTAATAGGGGACGGTAGCCTCGGGGCATAGGCCCCTAAGCGTTATTAAGCTTACTTCTAGCTTTATTAAGAGATTTTCGCCGCCCTCCTAGTTCCTTAGTTTAAATCTATAACTATTTCCTAAAAAGTTAAACTATTCCGATTTTCGGATACCTAGTTTATTCGCCCTAATAGCATATAGGTTACTAGTTATCCGAGCGATTAATTTATCGTAGTTATTGCCGTCGCTATCCTTAGTTCGTATAGCCTAGTCTCGTAAGAGAATACGGGAATCCGGGGGGGTTTCGAGATCTTCTCTAAACTATTTAACGCTTAATCCTCGCTTATTCGATAAGCTATTAATATATACGTTAAGTTTAAAACCGATAAAGCTACGGGCTTAGTATTATAGTATAGAAAAGGCTAAGTATCTATATTCGTACTCTCCTTTCTATCGCGTCCTAGGAATAATAATAAAATTAAAGGGGCAGTCCCCCTAAAACTCGCTTAAGATATCTCTCTATACGGCTATTACCTTTTTCGATTAAGGCACTCGCCCCGGCTTTATTAAGTCGAAAAAATAAAGTACTTAAGCTTACTAATCTTAAAAGAAGCTGCTCTAATAATACCTAATATCGGTCCTATCCGCTTTAAAATTAACTATACTACTTAGAAAAGGGTAACTATTTACTTCTTACTTAAGGTTAAACTTAGGCATAATATAATAGATTTTCTTCTTAAATAGCACGTTAGTAGTCTCGTTTACGGTAATAGGTATCGTAATTACTATAAAAATCGTAAATAGGTGCACTTTATCTTAGATTCCCCTATTTAAGATTTTTATTATAGCTCCTAGCTTAAAGCTAGTTACTTATAGTTATCTCTCTATTTTAAAAATAAAACGCCCTATATTATCTACGTAGCTATTTTAATCTTAGATATTATTAAATAGGATAACGTTAGCGATCTCTTCGCTAGCTTAAAATATATATAAGTATTTAATTATATCTATAAAAAGCTTAACGCGTTCTTTCGGCTAAACTATTCGTCTTATAAACTAAGGGGGCTATTTATACTCGAGGGTTCGCGCGAGCTTAGGAGTTACCGCTAAGAAAAGGAGATTAGGCGACGTAGGCCCTATTATTACTCTACTATAAAGTATTACTATAGTAGTAAACTTATTATTTCGTTCGCTAAAAAATAGCCCTTTTAGTTTAAAATCTACTTCCTTACTAAGCTTATAATTTAGGTCTGCTAAATCTATAATATATTTTAGTTATAATAATAATACGCTAAGTATAGCTTAGTTATTAAATAAATAGTTAGTTTAAAGGAAAAAGAGGGTGCGCGTGGGAAAAGAGGAAAAACGCGTTACCTTATTTTATTATTATTCGCTACCTTAGTTTTTAAGCTTACTACTCTATACTTCGGTTAATACTACGATATCGCGAAGGGAAGAGCGGGGAGGGCTCTTTCCTAATTAGGAATAAATAGTTATTAGCTCGCTATTTATATCGCCTTTATCCTCTCCCTTTCTTTTTTTTCTTTCTTTACCTACTTAACCTAAACGCGTTAATAGTAATAAGAATCTTTAATCGCGATAGCGCCTAAGTTAATAGAAAAGGAGATAATCGAGGAGAAAAAGAAACGTCTCCCTAATATTTATAACCTTATCTTACGTAAGTTAGATACTAAAGATATAAGCGTCCTATTAAGCCTAGGCTAGCAAGGCTATATAGCGCTAAAGACTCTTCCTTACCCTAAATATATACGCGTAAGTATTTTAATTAAATAGTTCCGGATATTAAGACTAATTTTCTCTGCTTAGATTTACGCTTACCTTAAGATTTAGTATAAGGGAGGCGTTAACGTCGGGCATTTTAGCGTTCTTATATTTATTAAGATAGCTTTCCGCGAGAAGGTTCCTTAGGAAGCCCCGGCTTTTATTAAGATAGAAATAGGTACTACGTTTCCTCTTAAGTTCTTTCTTTATTACTTTATTAGGGCTAGAGAGAGAGAGTATTAGGAGAAGACGCTAGGGGAACCCCGAGTTACTTATATCCTAACTAAGATCGCGCACTTAGAGGGCTCCTTCTTTAACTATTTAATCTAAGGGAAACGCCCTAAATACTATAAGGCTTTTCTTATCTTAATCTTTAGTTAACGTAACTTAAGGTTATATACCTATTACTTACGATTATAAATAATAACTATTACCTACTACGGGGAATATATATTAACGCTATTTTATAAGTGCGTTTCGATATATAGCTAAGGGGGTTATAGTTATTCTAATTATATTTAGAATAATACTAGGGCGGCTACTTATAATTAGCGTTAGCACTCTAAGTACGCTTATAGGGCAGAGATTAGTAAGGCCTTATAGATAGTAAGTTACTTTATTAGTAGCTAAGATATTTTTACTAACTTTATCGTATACGAGGACTATCTAAATCCTTAAGTTACGCCTTGCTTAATTAAGGATATACCGAATCCGTTCCTAGATAATAGTCTAGAGCCTAGAGAGGGTAATAAGTAGCTTAATATTAAGAAGCGGGCTCGAAAAGTCCTCGAATTAGAGTAAAGTAATTTATTATAGGTATAAGGGTCCGGTAAAGAAGTTAAAATAAAGAAGAGTTATCGTACCTTCGTTTAAGTATACTATTTAAACTAAAATACCTTCCCTTTCCTCCCCGTAGATATTAAGTAAGAAAGGTTACGGGTATTTAAAGCCTATATAATAACTATAAGACGGCTCTAATATAAAGGGCTTTCTCTGCTTTAGTAATCTAAAGGAGCTAAACCTTAAGGGTGGTTTTTTTAGCTTAGTCTAAGTATTAAGGAGACCGTCCCTAATAACTACTTTATTAGTTCGGTTACTAGGAGATATATAACTCCTTAAAACTATTTAATTAAGGGTTCTAATACTTAAAACCTAATTCTTATTTAATTCGGCGTTAAATTCCTCCCTAGCTAGGAGGGTGGTAGTTTTAACGGAGGGGGGTACTTTCCCTTATAGAAGCTAGTTATCTAAGTTAGAGGACCACTATCTATCTTCTACTTAATAGAACTTTTTAAGATAATCCCTAAAAACTGTTCTTTTAAGGTTAATCTTATCTAATATTTTTAAAAGCACGGAACTATATCGGCATACTATTAGCTTACCGGCGTATATAATTATAAAAATAAGGGATTTAAATTTATTATTTGCTTTATCCTATACTTACGGTATATTAGCTTAAGAAACCGAAATCCGGATAACGCTAGCTATTATACCTTCGTTAATACCCCTTCTTTAAAGTTCTGCGATAGTCCGTTTTAGGGTAGCTAATAAACTTAATAAACTAGAATAGGTCTAAGGACGATTTCTTAGTATATCTTGTCTCTTATAGCGTAATTAGCTAAGTAGATAATAAACCTAAAGATAAATTTGCTAACGGTATCTTAGTTAATAGCCGCTATATTTCTTCTATAGCTAGCAATATTCTCCCTTAGCTATTAGAAAGAGATTAATTAGCTATTATTATCCTTAGCTAATAAGAATTCTACTTACTTCGACTTTATATATTTTTTATATCCTCAGCTTAGTCTATAATAACTCTCTATTACTTCTTCTATAAGAGAAATCTTAAATTATCCTTTAGTTCCTTTACGAAGGTTTTATAGTTATGCTTATATTCCTTCGTAAGCTTAATTATAAACTTATTACCCGGATAGCTCTAAAGTAGCTCCTTATATATCGTAATATTTTTAGGAGTTCCTATATTTAGATACGATTTATAAAATACTATTATAGAACGTATTATAGTATAATATCTATATATAAGCTAAGAGACGTATAGTCTTAGTTATTATATTACTTAACCGTCTAGGTAAATTTATCCGAATAATGCTTTTATATTTTTTATATTTACCTATTTGCCGCGCTAGCATTTAGTACTAAGTAGTAATACTAGCGTAATAGAAACTTATTAACTACTTATCTTATCCCTTAGGGGATAAACCTATTAACTGCTTATCTTATCTACTAAGGGATAAACCTCTTAAATACTATTCTTCTCCCCTAAGGGATAAACTTATTAAATGCTATTCTTATCCTCTAAGGTATAAAACCGTTAACTGCTATTCTTATCCCCTAAGGGATAAACTTATTAAATACTATTCTTCTCCCCTAAGGAATAAAACCGTTAACTGCTATTCTTATCTTATAAGGTATAAACTTATTAACTACTATTCTTAGGATAAACCCGTTTACTGCTCTTCTTATCCCCTAGTAAATAAACCTGTTACCGTTTACTGCTTTTTTACACCTATTAAACTAGTTATACTAGATAAGTTATCTAGGTAGGGTATAAAACGCCCTCTTCTCTTCCTCTCTCTCTCTTCTTCTTCCTTCTTCCTTTATCCTCTTCCTCTTTTTTTTTTCTTATATAGATTCTTTTATAAGAAAAGAA
>PDHQ01000645.1:0-12903 GCA_003339415.1 Ophiocordyceps camponoti-saundersi (nom. inval.)
TCTATATAAGAAAAAAAAAAAAGGAAGAGGATAAAGGAAGAAGGAAGAAGAAGAGAGAGAGAGGAAGAGAAGAGGGCGTTTTATACCCTACCTAGATAACTTATCTAGCATAACTAGTTTAATAGGTGCAAAAGAGCAGTAAACGGTAACGGGTTTATCTACTAGGAGATAAGAAGAGTAGTAAACGGGTTTATCTTAAGAATAGTAGTTAACGAGTTTATACCTTATAAGATAAGAATAGCAGTTAACGGTTTTATTCCTTAGGGGAGAAGAATAGTATTTAACGAGTTTATCCCTTAGGGGATAAGAATAGTAGTTAACGGTTTTATACTTTAAAAGATAAGAATAGTATTTAATAAGTTTATCCCTTAGGGGAGAAGAATAGTATTTAAAAGGTTTATCCCTTAGTAGATAAGATAAGCAGTTAATAAGTTTATCCCCTAGGGGATAAGATAAGCAGTTAATAAGTTTCTATTACGCTAATATTACTACTTAGTACTAAATGCCGGCGCGGTAAATAGGTAAATATAAGAAATATAAAAGTATTATTCGGATAAATTTACCTAAACGGTTAAGCGATATAATAACTAAGACTATACGTCCCTTAGCCTATATATAGATATTATACTATAATACGTTCTATAATAGTATTTTGCAGATCGTATCTAAATATAGGAACTCCTAAAAATATTATAATATATAAGGAGCTATTTTAGAGCTATCCGGGTAATAAGTTTATAATTAAGCTTACGAAGGAATATAAATATAACTATAAAACCTTTATAAAGGAATTAAAGGATAATTTAAGATTTCTCTTATAGAAAAAGTAATAGAGAGTTATTATAAACTAAGCCGAGGATATAAAAAATATATAAAGTCGAAGTAAGTGGAATTCTTATTAGCCGAGGATAATAGTAGCTGATTAATCTCTTTTTAATAGCTAAGGGAGAATATTACTAACTATAGAAGAAATATAGCGGCTATTAACTAAGATACTATTAGCAAATTCGTCTTTAAGTTTATTATCTACTTAGCTAATTACGCTATAAGAGATAAGATATACTAAAAAATCGTCCTTAGACCTATTCTAATTTATTAAGTTTATCGGCTACTTTAAAACGGACTATCGTAGAACTTTAAAGAAGGGGTATTAACGAAAGTATAATAGCTAGCGTTATCTAGATTTCGGTTTCTTAAGCTAATATACCGTAAGTATAGGATAAAGTAAATAATAAATTCGAATCCCTCGTTTTTATAATTATATACGCTAGTAAGCTAATAGTATACCGATATAGTTCCGTGCTTTTAAAAATACTAAATAAGATTAACCTTAAAAGAATAGTTTCTAGGGATTATCTTAAAAAGTTCTATTAAGCGGAAGATAGATAGTAGTCCTCTAACTTAGATAACTAGCTTCTATAAGGGAAAGTACCCCCCTCCGTTAAAACTACTACCCTCCTAGCTAGGGAGGAATTTAACGCCGAATTAAATAAGAATTAAGTTTTAAGTATTAGAACCCTTAATTAAATAGTTTTAAGGAGTTATATATCTCCTAGTAACCGAACTAATAAAGCAGTTATTAGGGACGGTCTCCTCGATACTTAAACTAAGCTAAAAAAACTACCCTTAAGGTTTAGCTCCCCTAAATTACTAAAGTAAAGAAAGCCCTTTATATTAAAGCTATCTTACGGTTATTATATAGGCTTTAAATACCCGTAACCTTTCTTACTTAATATCTACGGGGAGGAAGGAGAAAGTATTTTAGTCTAGATAGTATACTTAAACGAAGGTACGATAACTTTTCTTTATTTTAACTTCTCTACCGGACCCTTATACTTATAATAAATTACTTTACTCTAATTCTAGGACCTTTCGAGCCCGCTCCTTAATATTAGGCTACTTATTGCCCTCTCTAGGCTTTAAACTATCGTCTAGGAATAGATTCGGTATATCCTTAATTAAGCAAGGCGTAACTTAAGGATTTAGATAGTTCTTATATATAACGGAGTTAGTAAAAATATCCTAGCTACCGATAAAGTAACTTACTATTTATAAAGCCTTACTAATCTCTACCTTATAAGCGTACTCAGAGTGCTAACGCTAATTATAGGTAGCCGCCCTAATATTATTCTAAATATAATTAGAATAACTATAACCCCCTTAGCCGTATATCGAAACGTACTTATAAAATAGCGTTAATATATATTCTCTATAATAAGTAATAGTTATCGTTTATAATCGTAGGTAATAAGTATATAACCTTAGGTTACGTTAACTAAAGATCGAGATAAGAAAAGCCTTATAGTATTTAGGGCGTTTCCCTTAGATTAAATAGTTAAAAAAGGAGCCCTCCGGGTGCGCGATCTTAGTCGGGATATAAGTAACTCGGGGTTCCCCTAGCGTTTTCTCCTAGTACTCTCTCTCTCTAGCCCTAATAAAGTAATAAAGAAAGAACTTAAGAGGAGATATAGTACCTATTTCTATCTTAATAAAAGCCGGGGCTTCCTAAGGAACCTTCTCGCGGAAAGCTATCTTAATAAATATAGGAACGCTAAAATACCCGACGTTAACGCCTCCCTTATACTAAATCTTAAAGTAAGCGTAAATCTAAGTAGAGAAAATTAGTCTTAATATCCGGAACTATTTAATTAAAATACTTACGCGTATATATTTAAGGTAAGGAAGAGTTTTTAGCGCTATATGGCCTTGCTAGCCTAGGCTCGATAGGACGCTTATATTTTCGGTATCTAACTTATATAAGATAAGGTTATAAATATTAAGGAGACGTTTCTTTTTCTCCTCGATTATCTCCTCTTCCGTTAACTTAAGCGCTATCGCGATTAAAAATTCTTATTACTATTAATATATCTAAGTTAAGTAAGCAAAGAAAGAAAAAAAAAAGAGGGAGAGGATAAAGGCGATATAAATAGCGAGCTAATAACTATTTATTCCTAATTAGGAAAGAGCCCTCCCCGCTTTTCCCTTCGCGATATCGCAATACTAACTAAAGTATAAAGTAGCAAGCCTAAGAACTAAGGTAGCGAATAATAATAAAATAAGGCGACGCGTTTTTCCTTTTTTCCCACGCGCACCCTCTTTTTCCTTTAAACTAACTATTTATTTAATAACTAAGCTATACTTAGCGCACTATTATTATAACTAAAATATATTATAGATTTAGCAAACCTAAACTATAAGCTTAGTAAGGAAGTAGACTTTAAACCGGAAAGGCTATTTTTTAGCGAACGAAATAATAAGTTTACTACTATAGCGATACTTTATAATAAAGTAACGATAAGGCCTACGTCGCTTAATCTCCCTTTCTCGGCGGTAACTCCCGAGCTCGCGCGAACCCTTAAGTATAAATAGCCCCCTTAGTTTATAAGACGAATAGTTTAGCCGAAGGAACGCGTTAAGCTTTTTATAGATATAATTAAATACTTATATATATTTTAAGCTAGTAAGGAGATCGCTAATATTATCCCGTTTAATAATATTTAAGATTAAAGTAGCTACGTAAATAATATAAGGCGTTTTATTTTTAAAGTATAAAGATAATTATAAGTAATTAGCTTTAAGCTAGGAGCTATAATAAAAATCTTAAATAGGGGAATCTAAGATAAAGTGCACTTATTTACGATTCTTATAGTAATTATAATACCTATTACCGCAAACGAGACTACTAACGTGCCGTTTAAGAAGAAAATCTATTATATTATGCCTAAGTTTAACCTTAAGTAGGAAGTAAATAGTTACCCCCTTCTAGGTAATATAGTTAATTTTAAAGCGGATAGGACTAATATTAGGTATTATTAGGGCAGCTTCTTTTAGGATTAGTAAGCCTAAGTACTCTATTTTTTCGACTCGATAAAGCTAGGGCGAGTACCTTAATCGAAAAAGGTAATAGCTATATAAAGAGATATCTTAAGCGAGTTTTAGGGGGATTACCTCTTTAATTTTATCGTTATTCCTAGGATACGATAGAAAAAAGAGTATAAATACGGATACCTAGCCCTTTTTATATTATAATACTAGGCCCGTAGCTTTATCGGTCTTAAACTTAATATATATATTAATAGCTTATCGAATAAGCGAGGATTAAGCGTTAAATAGTTTAGAGAAGATCTCGAGACCCCCCCGGATTCCCGTATTCTCTTATAAGACTAGGCTATACGAACCGAGGATAGCGACGGTAATAACTATAACGAATTAATCGCTCGGATAACTAGTAACCTATATGCTATTAGGGCGAATAAACTAGGTATCCGAAAGTTAGAATAGTTTAACTTCTTAGGAAATAATTATAGATTTAAACTAAGGAACTAGGAGGGCGGCGAAGATCTCTTAATAAAGCTAAAAGTAAGCTTAACGACGCTTAGAGGCCTATGCCCCGAGGCTACTATCCCCTATTACTAGATCCTTAGAAGATACCGAACTATTACGCTTAAGACCCTTACTAATAACTCTATAATAAAGAGCTATATTATAATACTATACTTAGGCGCTACTAGAGTTAGAAAATAGCCTTAGGGAGATCGGGAAGAACTATAAGGGATCGATATTAACGACTTTAATAGGGGCGAAGGGGCCGGGGATAATAAGGCTTTAGATAAGGAAGAGGTTAGGGAGGAAAACGACGAGGACCTTCCCGAGGATAAGACTATAAAAAGCCCGACTAATAATTAAATAGTTCCGATATCTAGCCTTTTATCTTCTCTTAGATCTAAAAACCCCCTAACTTTAAAAGGAGTTAGATAAGAGATAAGCGCTATAAAGAATACGAGGAAGGAAGATAAGGCGACTAAGGCGCCTAATAACGCTATAACTAAAGAGGAAACGACTAAGATAAAGAAAATAATCCCTTAGGAATTAACGGGCATATTATAGCTTAAGAAACTTACTACGGGGAAGAAAATACCCGTAAGATTAAACCCGGCCCCGATATAGCTAGCTTTCTCTCCGAGGCGTAGCGTAAAGACGAAGAAGTTAACGAAGCGCGACTATTTAATTAAGAGCCCTATATTATAGAAAACGGCCCCTAAAAGAAAAAGGGAGGAAAAAGATATAGGAATACTAAAATTAATACGCTTTACTTATTTTACCTTAGGCAAGAACCTTATAGTCTAGCCTAGCGAAAAACTTATAGCTATAAGTATAAGCTAAGAACTAATTAACTTAGACCCGCTTAGCTTTAAGGTTAGAGGGGTTAAGCGTTATAAGAATTATATAACTTAAACTAAGAGTTACGGACGTGTACGATAAGGAAGGCATATCGTACTTAATATAGCTAGATCTATTATAGTATATACCGAATACGCACTTATTAGAGACTAGCTTTAAAAACCGAAAATAATCTTAATAATCCCGAAAACTAGTTCTTTTATTAGCTTGCAGCCCCCGGGGCTTATATACTCTAGTATATAGGCCGAGATCGATAAGGCTATCGATAACTATTTAATTAAGTAACGACGGGAGCGAGAGAAGGGACCTAAGAGAGATATACTACTAGCGGGCGGTCGGCGCGAACGCTAAAGTCGATAAATCTAAGGGTTAGACCCTAAGGAGAAATAACTAGAGTTTCCTTTATTATTTCCTTTACGAAGAGTCCTTTCCGCCTTTATTTTATCGCGCTTATACGCACCTTATTTAAGTTATAAGAAAAAGTTAGTTATTACTAAGAAAAAGGGCTAATTACTTATTATTACGGCACGCGCTTAGGGAGGAGTTTAGCGGCGGAGATAGGGACGCCGAAAGAAATATAAGCGCCTACCTTAGCTAGGGAATTATTAGGGACTTATAAAAAGTTTAATTAAATAGTTCCTAAACCCTTTCTTCTTTTCCTAAGAGCTGCTAAGGGTTAATATATAAGGGTAGTTAAGCTAAGATAGGGGCTATTACTAAGTATATAGTATAGATTAGTTTCCCTCGAAAGAGGATAAATTAAGTAAGTAATTAGCCCTTAACCTTATCTTTAGAGCTATAATAAAAGTTATATATCGTAAGTTAAGTCTTAGAGAGGACTTATAGCAAAAACTCTATTAAACGGAATTATAACTTTATTTTAAATTTTATACTTTTATATTATAAATTACTAATTTAAATACCTTTTTCGAAGTCTTTAGTATTTAATTAAATAGTTTCTACCTTTATATTACTTTTTTCTCTTATCTTTATATAGAGAACCGACTCCTTATTATTTTCCTTATAAAGAATTACTATACGGCTTTTCCCCCTATAGCTAGAGATCCCCCCTTATATTAGTTAAAGACTTTAGTTATATAAGAAGTTACGCCCTTTAGGTATCTACTACGCTTACTTAAGGTATCTTTCTTCCCCCGCTAAAGTACTATGCTAATAACTAATTTATTAGCTCTAATCTTACTAAGATACTTACCTTAAGATATTTTATTAGTTAATAAAAGATCTAATTTAAATAGAGAGGTTTATTCCTTCTAAAAGGAGGCGATTATAGTAGCGAAGTTAAGGCTCGAAACGAAAGCTAAGGCGGAGGCTAATAATAAAACGGCCCGAAAAGCTAAGGGCTAATTCTACTTTCGCTATAAGGATAAAAAGTTAGGGGGGGGGGGGTTTATATAAGTATCGCTTTTAACCTAACCCCTAAGGGATAAGGAGTATAGTAAATAGGTTTATCCTAGAGAGGATAAGAGTAATTAGGGAGTTTATCTTTTAGGGAATAAGAATAGTAGTAAATAGGTTTATAGCTTAGGGAATAAAAAGAGGAGTAGGTAAGTTTATAAGTAAACGGGTTTATCCGATAAGGGATAGGAAAAGGAGTAAACGGGTTTATAAGTAAAAGGGTTTATCTTTTAGGGAATAAGAATAGAGTAAATAAGTTTATCCTTTTAGGGATAAGAAGAGTAGTAAATAAGAACGAGTTTATACCTAGGAGAAAGAAAAGTAGTTAGTAAGTTTAACCCTAAGGGAGAAGAAGGGTAGTTACCTAGCTTATCCTATAGTTTATAAAAGGAGTAGTTAACGGGTTTCTATAACCTTAATATTAGTACTAAATGCCGGCGTAGTATTTAGCTAAATTTTAGAGATATAGAAGTATTACTTAAGTAAATTTCCTATAGGGTTAAATACTATAATAAGTAAGATTATACGCTTAATAGCCTATAATAGAAAATTAAGTTATAGTATATTTTATAAAGATATTTTATAAATAAAATCTAATAATAAGAACTTATAATAGTATTATAAGATTTAAGAAGTTACTTTAAAGCTATCCGAGTAATAAGTTTATAAATAAGCTTCTTAGTATAACTATAAATCCTTCGAGAAGGAGCTATAGAATAATTTAAGATTTCTTTTACTATAAAAGTGGTCGGGCTAAAAAGTGATTATAGACGAAGCCTACTATTAAGAATAAACTTAGTAGGCACTTACGTAACTAAGCTAGTTTAGCGGGGTTAAAAGGACACTCCCGAAGAAAGGAAAAAAAAAAAGAAAAAGGGAAAAAGGGATAAAGGGGTAATTCCGTATAATTCCTAGAAATTTAAAAAACGTAGAATTAAAAGGGCTAAGAGAGGAAGGAATCCGTAGCAGGTAGCCCTACCTTGCTAGGTCCGAATACGCTTACGGCGACTAACTTTATATAAAAGGGCTTACGGCTGCCTTAGGTCTTCTTGCTAAGGGTGGGAAATCGACCCCTTCTTATAAGTATAAATCTGACCCTTCCTAGGTCCTTTAGCCCCCTCTAGCTAAGCGAATACTAATTAATTAGATCTATTAAATTAGGTAAGTAAGATTAAACGACCTTTCTAAACCCTGCAGTCCTAACCGGCCTGTACGACCCGGCAGGTCCCTGCAGGCCTATACGGACCGGATAGTCCTATATACTTCCTTAAGACGGTCTTCTCTGCGAGGGCTATGTGTATATATAGGCAGGAGTGCCCGTTACTCCCGCGAAACTAGGAGGCCTTTTCTTCTTTATCCTTATAGCTCGGCAGCTAAGTTAGCTTCTTTATTATTATAGGTATAAAATTATTATACTTATTTATTACTTTCTATAATAATAGCGCTTTAGTAAGCGCGATTATACTAATAAGATTAAAGATATATTTATTAGATAGGCTATCTAATACTAGTATCGAGGGATTTTAAAAAGGAGTATACTTATTATCGCGATGCCCTTTTATACGTAATATACGAAGAGGGTAGATATCTAAAGACTAAATACCTATTCGAACGTATAAAGTAATAAATAAGGAATATAAAAGGTAGAGTAAGGAGTTATAAGATAAGAAAGATCTCGTATAAAGGGTCCTTATAACTCGGGTAAGCTATATATATATTAGGACGAGGCTATAAGGGCAGTACGAGGCTGCGAGGTATCGTAAGATTCCTTAATAATATTAAGTCTAAGTAAGTAAAATACTTCTTAGCCGAGGATAATAGTAACTAATCGATATCTTTCTAATAGCTAAGAAAGAATATTACCTACTACGAAGTAAATATAACGGGCATTAACTAAGAGATTATTAGCAAACTCGGCTTTAGGTTTATCGTCTAGTTAGCTAATTACGTTAAGAGAAACGAGATATATTAATAAATTGTCCTTAGAGCTATTCCCGTATATTTAGTTTATCGGCTACCTTATATCGAACTATAGCAGAACTTTTAAGAAGACGTATTAACGAAGGTAAGAATAACTAGTAATTTGGGCCTATAACTAGTAGCGTTAAAGAATACGGTAAGGTAGTCGATAATACGACTATAATAAAAACGCTAGATTCTATTTACTTTAAGGCAACTGCTAATAAGCTATTCGGGGAAATAGGGAAGGATAGTAAAGGCGTTATTATAGCGCGGAAGTATCTAGTATTATACGGCCTACCTTATAGGCCTCCCTCTTAGTTAGTTAGCGCTGCCGGCCTTACTTCCTAAAGCCCTAGCCTTACTATATAAACCTAGCAAAATTATAGTTATTATATTAGGAATATTACTATATTTATTAAGGCTGCTTTTCGCTATATAAGATATAGGAATAGCTTTTTTAATACTAAGCGCTAAGTATCTTAGATTTCCTCTAGTACTAAGCACGAAAATAACGGCCGCTATAACTATAATTTTTACTTAACTAGCTCGAGGAATGCCCGGAGAGAAGTTTATCGATTAGTAATTAGTACCTTAGAGGCTTAGACTAAAAGAGAAATAAACTATTAAGTATAAGAAGAGCGGGCTAATATATATAGTTAATCTTACGAGCAGTATATATAAGATATACTATATTATACTAGTAGCCTATATAAGTATCTAGGTATATATATATATATAAACTATTTATTAGAGAGGAAAAACTATAAGGCCTAGGGGAAGACCTCTTACTTAATAAGGTCGGCTAGCTTATAGGCCCGATTTGTTACGTTAGAGAGCTTATTTATTATAAGTTATCTATCTGAAGTTACGCTAGTCTTAAGTAGGGGATAACTATACTTCCTTAGTTCCTATTATACGTAAATATTATCTAAGTTCTAAGTAGTTACGGTACGTATATTAGCAAATACTATAGCGAAGATCTTAAGTTATATTATAGGGGCCTACCTTATAGACCTCCCTCTTAGTTAGTTAGCGCTGCTAACCCTACTTCTTAGGGCATAGCCTTATAAAATAAACCTAGCAGAATTATTATTATAGTTATAAATATTAAGAATTTTAATACCTTTATTAGTGCTATTATTAACCTTATAATAAGTTACTTTTATAAGAATACTCTATTGCCGTTTTAGTTAGTCCCTAGCCCCGTAGCTACGAGGGTAGTATTAGAAAGGAAGAACCGACTCTAATTTATACGACTATAAGTAAGTAAGATATAATTAAGGGGGTTATTAAATATAGAAGGAAAACTCTAATACGAAAATATATATATTCGTTTAGATTCCCTAGTAACGATAGAATACTCCTACTTAGTATATCGCTAGCTTAGAAGCTAGTATCTTTATTCTTAAAAGCCTTTCTCTAAGGACCGCTATTTTTATATATATATATATATTATATATATAAGGAAGGCCTCCGAGCTTAAGAGTTAGAGGTTAAGCTCTCTATATTTATAGTTTATATAAATATATATATAATATACTTACTTACGTTCTAACTCTTAGATATATAAATTAATTACTTAGTTTATTTTTTATTCGACGTAATATTCTAATTCTATTAGAATCTATCTAAGATTATAACCTTAGTAAGAGGTAGCCTATAATCGCTATTTATAGACGGCCCTAAGACGGGTGCCGAGTCCCTTTATAATAGACTTACTTATATATATATTTCCCTTATTTTACCTAACCGGAGCTTAAGCGAGTATAACTCTAGCTAAGGAAAAGATCGAGCGGGGTTATAACTTTTACTAAGGTTATCCCGGGGTTATACTATAAATAGCCGAGTAACTAGCTTACTTATTAAAGGCGAATATCTTATAAGTAATATTTACTAAATTTATTAACTTAATCCCTTAAGTACTAGGATATATATTATAGAAAGCGAACGTATTTTTCTACTATTATTTACGCGTAATAATATAAACTTAAATAAACGAGGCGATTAGTAACTTTACTAAAAACGAAACTAAGGAGGAACTAGTATATACGTATATAAGAGAAAGAGATATTTAGATATCTCTAATAGCTAATTAGTTAATAAATCGCAGGTATAGCTATAAGCTATATAACTATAAATATATAATATATATATAAGATATATATCTTAGCTTACTTACTTACTTATATAAGGCTATCTCTAAAAAATATATTATTTATTACTATACTTATCGTGCCTCCTATAATAAGTCTCTATAATAAAAACTAGCGGAGAAAGTTTAAACCTTACGTTAGTAAATCGTATTATTACTATAAACTTATAATAGAAAATAACGAAGGAGAAGTAAGCGAAATATCGTAGCTATAGCGTATAGCGTTTCGGGCAAAGGAAAAAAATACATGCAGCGTTTCGAAAAAACGAAAAAGACGCGTATAGTATTTCGGGCAAATAAAAGAAACGCGTGCAGCGTTTCAGATAGACGAAAAAGACGCGTATAGTATTTCGGATAAACGAAAAAGAAGCGTATAGCGCTTTAGGTAAACTAAAGAGACGCGTCTTATCTATATCTTAGTCTAAGGAGCGGAAATCGAGTCCTATATTTCGTTAATATAAGTATAAAAAGATAAGGAGATTAATTATACCGTATAAGATAATAACTATATACTAGAGATAATAGGTATTTATCTTTTAGGGGATAAGAAGAGGAGTTAACGGGTTTATCCCTTAGGGATAAGAAAGGTAGCGTATAGCGCTTCGGGTAAACGAAAAAGACGCGTCTTATCCGTATCTTAGTCCGAGAAGCGGAAATTAAGTCCTATATTTCGTTAACGTAAGTATAAAAAGATAAGGAGATTAACTATACTATATAGGATAATAACGATATACCCGAGATAATAAGTATTTATCCCCTAAGGGATAAGGAGAGTAGTTAATAAGTTTATCTCTTAGGGGATAAGAAGAGTAGTTAATAAGTTTATCCCTTAAGGGATAAGAAGAGTAGTTAATAAGTTTATCCCCTAAGGAATAAAAAGAGTAGTTAATAAGTTTATCCCCTAAGGGATAAGAAGAGTAGTTAATAAGTTTATCTCTTAGGGGATAAGAAAGGTAGTTAATAGGTTAATCTTATAGAAGATAACTAGAGAGAAGTAAGCTAACTATTACGTATAACGCTTTAGGCAGACTAAAAAGACGCGTTTTATCTATATCTTAGTCTAAGGAGCGGGAGTTAAGTCCTATATTTCGTTAATATAGGTGCGAAAAAATAAAGAGATTAACTATATTATATAGGATAATAACGATATACTTAAGATAATAAGTATTTATCCCCTAAGGGATAAGAAGAGTAGTTAACGGGTTTATCCCTTAGGGGATAAGAAGAGTAATTAATAAGTTTATCCCTTAGGGGATAAGAAAAGTAGTTAATAAGTTAATCTCGTAAAAGATAACTAGAGAGAAGTAAGCTAACTATCGCGTATAGCGCTTCGGGCAGACTAAAAAGACGCGTCTCGTCCGTATCTTAGTCCGAGGAGCGGGAGTCGAGTCCTATATTTCGTCGACGTAGGTGCGAAAGGATAAGGAGATTAACTATACCGTGCAGGACGACGACGATATACCCGAAATAATAAGTATTTATCCCCTAGGGGATAAGGAGAGTAGTTAATAGGTTTATCCCTTAAGGGATAAGAAGAGTAGTTAATAAGTTTATCCCTTAGGGGATAAGAAGAGTAGTTAATAAGTTTATCCCCTAGGGGATAAGAAGAGTAGTTAATAGGTTTATCTTTTAGGGGATAAGAAGAATAGTTAATAAGTTTATCCCTTAGGGGATAAGAAGAGTAGTTAATAAGTTTATCCCTTAGGGGATAAAAAGAGCAGTTAATAGGTTTATCCCTTAGGGGATAAGAAGAGTAGTTAATAAGTTTATCCCTTAGGGGATAAGAAGAGCAGTTAATAAGTTTGTCCCTTAGGGGATAAGAAGAGCAGTTAACGGGTTTATCCCTTAGGGGATAAGACTAGGGGATAAGAAGAGCAGTTAACAGGTTTATCCCTTAGGGGATAAGAAGAGCAGTTAATAAGTTTATCCCTTAGGGGATAAGAAGAGCAGTTAACGGGTTTATCCCTTAAGGGATAAGAAGAGCAGTTAACGGGTTTATCCCCTAGGGGACAAGAAGAGCAGTTAACAGGTTTATCCCCTAGGGGACAAGAAGAGCAGTTAATAAGTTTATCCCCTAGGGGATAAGAAGAGCAGTTAACGGGTTTATCCCCTAGGGGATAAGAAGAGCAGTTAACGGGTTTATCCCTTAAGGGATAAGAAGAGCAGTTAACGGGTTTATCCCTTAGGGGATA
>PDHQ01000646.1:0-12876 GCA_003339415.1 Ophiocordyceps camponoti-saundersi (nom. inval.)
TTCTTATCCCCTAGGGGATAAACTTATTAACTGCTCTTCTTATCCCCTAAGGGATAAACCCGTTAACTGCTCTCCTTATCCCCTAGGGGATAAATACCTATCGTCTCGGGTATATCGTCGTCGTCCTGCACGGCATAGTTAATCTCCTTATCTTTTCGCACCTACGTCGACGAAATATAGGACTCGACTCCCGCTCCTCGGACTAAGATACGGACGAGACGCGTCTCTTTAGTCTGCCCGAAGCGCTGCACGCGATAGTTAGCTTACTTCTCTCTAGTTATCTTCTACGGGACTAACCCGTTAACTACCTTTCTTATCCCCTAAGGGATAAACCCGTTAACTACTCTTCTTATCCCCTAAGGGATAAACCCGTTAACTGCTCTCCTTATCCCCTAGGGGATAAATACTTATCGTCTTAGGTATATCGTCGTTATCCTGCACGGCATAGTTAATCTCCTTATCCTTTCGCACCTACGTTAACGAAATATAGGACTCGACTCCCGCTCCTCGGACTAAGATACGGACGAGACGCGTCTCTTTAGTCTGCCCGAAGCGCTACACGCGATAGTTAGCTTACTTCTCTCTAATTATCTTCCACGGGACTAACCCGTTAACTGCCTTTCTTATCCCCTAAGGGATAAACCCGTTAACTGCTCTTCTTATCCCCTAAGGGATAAACCTATTAACTACTCTCCTTATCCCTTAGGGGATAAATACTTATCGTCTTAGGTATATCGTCGTCGTTCTGCACGGTATAGTTAATCTCCTTATCCTTTTACACCTATATCGATAAAATATAGGACTTAACTCCCGCTCCTCGGACTAAGATATAGACGAGACGCGTCTTTTTAGTCTGCCCGAAGCGCTGCACGCGATAGTTAGCTTACTTCTCTCTAATTATCTTCTACGGGACTAACCCGTTAACTGCCTTTCTTATCCCCTAAGGGATAAACCCGTTAACTGCTTTTCTTATCCCTTAGGGGATAAACTTATTAACTGCTCTTCTTATCCCTTAGGGGATAAACTTATTAACTACTCTTCTTATCCCCTAGGGGATAAACTTATTAACTACTTTTCTTATCCCCTAAGGGATAAACCCGTTAACTGCTCTCCTTATCCTTTAGGGGATAAATACCTATTATCTCGGGTATATCGTCGTTATCTTGCACGGTATAGTTAATCTCCTTATCTTTTCGCACCTACGTCGACGAAATATAGGACTCGACTTCCGCTTCTCGGACTAAGATACGGACGAGACGCGTCTCTTTCGTCTGCCCGAAGCGCTGCACGCTGCCCTTCTTATCCCTAAGGGATAAACCCGTTAACTCCTTTTCTTATCCCTTAGGGGATAAATACCTATCGTCTCCGGTATATAGTCGTTATCCTACACGGTATAGTTAATCTCCTTATCCTTTCGCACCTATATCGACGAAATATAGGACTCGACTTCCGCTCCTCGGACTAAGATACGGATAAGACGCGTCTCTTTAGTCTGCCTAAAGCGCTACACGCTTCTTTTTCGTCTATCCGAAATGCTGCACGCGTCTCTTTCGTCTATCCGAAACGCTGCACGCGTCTCTTTCGTCTGCTCGAAATGCTGCACGCGTCTTTTTCGTCTTTCCGAAACGCTATACGCGTCTCTTTCCTTTGCCCGAAACGCTATATGCTATAGCTGCGATATTTCGCTTACTTCTCCTTCGTTATTTTCTACTACGGGTTTATAGTAATAATACGATTCGCTAACGTAAGGTTTAGACCTTCTCCGCCGGTTCTTATTATAGAGACCTGCTATAGGAGGCACGATAAGTATAGTAATAGATAATATATTCTTTAAAGATAGCCCTATATAGGTAAGTAAGTAAGCTAGGATATATATCTTATATATATATTACGTATTTATAGTTACGTAGCCTGCGGCTATACCTGCGATTTGCTAACTAATTAGCTATTAGGGATATCTAAATATCTCTTTCTCTTACGTACGCACGTACTAGTTCCTCCTTAGTTTCGTCTTTAATAAAGTCGCTAATCGCCTTATTCGTCTAAGTTTATATTATTACGCGTAAATAATAGTAGAAAGATACGTTCGCCTTCTATAATATATATCCTAGCACCTAAGGGATCGAGTTAATAAATTCGGCAAATACTGCTCGTAAGATATTCGCCTTTAATAAGCGAGCTAGTCGCTCGGCTATTTACGGCACGACCCCGGGATAACCCCGGTAGAAATTATAACCCCGCTCGATCCTTTCCTCGGCTAGAGTCGTGCTCGCCCGAGCTCCGGTTAGGCAAGACGGGGGAAATATATATATAAGTAAGTCTATTATAAAGGGACTCGGCACCCGTCTTAGGGCCGTCTATAGGTAGCGACTATAGGCTACCTCTTACTAAGGTTATAATCTTAGACGGATTCTAACGGAATCGGAATATTACGTTAAATAAAGAATAAACCGAGTAATTAATTTATATATCTAAGAGTTAGAACGTAGGTAGGTATATTATATATATATTTATATAAACTATAAATATAGAGAGCTTAACCTCCGACCCTTAGGCTCGGAGGCCTTCCTTATATATATAATATATATATATATATAAAAATAGCGGTCCTTAGAGAAAGGCTCTTAAGAATAAAGATGCTAGCTTCTAAGCTAGCGATATGCTAAGTAGGAGTATTCTATCGTTACTAGGGAATCTAAACGAATATATATATCTTCGTATTAGAGTTTTCCTTCTGCGTTTAATAACCCCTTTAATTATATCCTACCTACTTATAGTCGTGTGAATTAGAGTCGGTTCTTTCTTTCTAATACTACCCTCGTAGCTACGGGGCTAGGGACTAACTAAAACGGCAATAGAGTATTCTTATAAAAGCAACTTATTATAAGGTTAATAGCAGCACTGATAAAGGTATTAAAATTCCTAATGCTTATAACTATAATAATGATTCTGCTAGGTCTATTTTATAAGGCTATGCCCTAAGAAGTAGGGTCGGCAGCGCTAACTAACTAAGAGGGAGGTTTATAGGGTAGGCCCCTATAATATAACTTAAGATCTTCGCTATAGCATTTGCCGATATACGTACCGCAACTACCTAGAACTTAGACAATATCTACGTGTAATAGGAACTGAGGAAGTATAGTTATCCCCTGCTTAAGACCGGCGTAACTTCGGATAGATAACCTATAATAAACAAGCTCTCTAACGTAACGAATCGGGCCTGTAAGCTAGCCGACCTTATTAAGTAAGAGGTCTTCCCCTAAGCCCTATAGTTTTTCCTCTCTAATAAATAGTTTATATATATACATATGCCTAGATACTTATATAGGCTACTAGTATAATATAGTATATCTTATATATACTGCTTATAAGATTAACTATATATATTAGCCCGCTCTTCTTATGCTTAGCAGTTTATTTCTCTTTTAGTCTAAGCCTCTAAGGTACTAACTACTAATCGATAAACTTCTCTCCGGGCATTCCTCGAGCTAGTTAAGTAAAAATTACAGTCATAGCGGCCGTTATTTTCGTGCTCGGCACTAGAGGAAATCTAGGATACTTGGCGCTTAGTACTAAAAAAGCTATTCCTATATCTTATATAGCGAAAGGCAGCCTCGATAAATGTGGTGATATTCCTAATATAATAACTATGATTCTGCTAGGTCTATGTGGCAAGGCTAGGGCCCTAGGAAGTAGGGCCGGCAGCGCTAACTAACTAAGAGGGAGGCCTATAGGGTAGGCCGTACAACACTAGATACTTCCGCGCTATAATAACGCCTTTACTATCCTTCCCTATTTCCCCGAACAGCTTATCGGCAGTTGCCTTAAAGTAAATAGAATCTAGCGTTTTTACTATAGTCGTACTATCGACTACCTTGCCGCATTCTTTAACGCTACTAGTTATAGGCCCGAACTACTAGTTATTCTTGCCTTCGTTAATACGTCTTCTTAAAAGTTCTGCTACAGTTCGATATAGGGTAGCCGATAAACTGAATATACGGGAATAGCTTTAAGGACGATTTGTTAGTATATCTCGTTTCTCTTAGCGTGATTAGCTAACTAGACGACGAACCTAAAGCCGAGTTTGCTAACGATCTCTTAGTTAATGCCCGTTATATTTACTCCGCAGCAGGCAATATTCTTTCTTAGCTATTAGAAAGATATCGATTAGTTACTATTATCCTCGGCTAAGAAGCATTTTACTCACTTAGACTTAATATTATTAAGGAATCTCACGATACCTCGCAGCCTCGTGCTGCCCCTATAGCCTCGTCCTAATATATATACGGCTTGCCCGAGTTATAAGGACCCTTTATACGAGATCCTTCTCATCTTATGACTCCCCACTCTACCTTTCATATTCCTTATTTATTACTTTATACGTTCGAATAGGTATTTAGTTTTTAGATATCTACCCTCTTCGTACGTCGCGTACGAGAGGGCATCGCGATAATAAGTACACTCCTTTTTAGGATCCCTCGATACTAGTATCGGATAGCCCGTCTAATAGATATATCTTTAATCTCGTCGGTATAATCGCGCTTACTAGAGCGCTATCACTATAGAAGGTAACGAATAAGTATAATAATTTTATACCTATAATAATAAAGAAGCTAACTTAGCTGCCGAGCTATGGGGATAAAGAAGAAGAGGCCTCCTAGTTTCGCGGGAGTAACGGGCACTCCTGCCCACATACACACACAGCCCTCGCAGAGAAGACCGTCTCAAGGAAGTATGTAGGACTGTCCGGTCCGTACAGGCCTGCAGGGACCTGCCGGGTCGTACGGGCCGGTCAGGACTGCAGGGTCCAGAAAGGTTATTTAATCTCACCTACCTAATTTAATAGATCTGATTAATTGGTATTCGCTTAGCTAGAGGGGGCTAAAGGACCTAGGAAGGGTCAGATTTATACTTATAAGAAGGGGTCGATTTCCCACCCTTAGCAAGAAGACCCAAGGCAGCCGTGAGCCCTTCTATACAAAGTTAGTCGCCGTGAGCGCATTCGGACCTAGCAAGGTAGGGCTACCTGCTACGGATTCCTTCCTCCCTTAGCCCCTTTAATTCTACGTCTTTTGAATTTCTAGGAATTATACGGAATTACCCCTTTATCCCTTTTTCCCTTTTTCTTCTTCTTTTTCCTTTCTTCGGGAGTGTCCTTTTAACCCCGCCAAACTAGCTTAGTCACGTAAGTGCCTGCCAGGTTTATCCTTAATAGTGGGCTTTGTCTATAATCACTCTTTAGCCCGACCACTTCTGCAGTAAGAGAAATCCTAAATTATTCTATAGCTCCTTCTCAAAGGATCTATAGTTATGCTAGGAAGCTTATTTATAAACTTATTACTCGGATAGCTCTAAAGTAACTCCTTAAATCTTGCAATACTATTATAAGTTCTTATCGTTAGATTCTATCTGCAAAATATCTTTATAAAATGCACTATAACCTAATTTTCTACTGCAGGCTATTAGGCGTATAGTCTTACTTATTATAGCGTTTAACCTTATAGGAAATTTACTCGAGTAATGCTTCTATATCTCTAAGATCTAGCTAAATACCACGCCGGCATTTAGTACTAACACTAAGGTTATAGAAACCCGTTAACTGCTCCTCTTATAAACTATAGGATAAGCTAGGTAACTGCCCTTCTTCTCCCCTAAGGTTAAACTCGCTAACTGCTTTTCTTTCTCCTAGGCATAAACTCGTTCTTATTTACTGCTCTTCTTATCCCTAAAGGGACAAACTTATTCACTCTATTCTTATTCCCTAAGAGATAAACCCTTTCACTTATAAACCTATTTACTCCTCTTCCTATCCCCTATCGGATAAACCCGTTTACTTATAAACTTACCCACTCCTCTTCTTATTCCCTAAGCTATAAACCTATTTACTACTATTCTTATTCCCTAAGAGATAAACTCCCTAACTACTCTTATCCTCTCCGGGATAAACCCGTTCACTGTACTCCTTATCCCCTAAGGGTTAGGTTAAAAGCGATACCTATATAAACCCCCCCCCCCTAACTCTCTATCTTTATAGCGAAAGCAGAATTAGCCCTTAGCCTTTCGGGCCGTTTTATTATTAGCCTCCGCCTTAGCTTTCGTTTCGAGCCTCGACTTCGCTACTATAATCGCCTCCTTTTAGAAGGAATAAACCTCTCTATTTAAATCAGATCTTCTGTTAACTAATAAAATATCTTAAGGTAAGTATCTTAGCGAGATCGGAGCTAACGAACTAGTTATTAGCATAGTACTTTAGCGGGGGAAGAAGGACACCCTAAGTAAGCGTAGCAGATACCTAAGGGGCGTAACTTCTTACGTAACTAAAGTTTTTAACTAATATAAGGGGGGATCTCTAGCTATAGGGGGAAGAGCCGTATAGTAATTCTCTATAGGGAAAATAATAAGGAGTCGGTTCTCTATATAAAGATAAGAGAAAGAAGTAATATAAAGGTGGAAACTATTTAATTAGATGCTAAAGACTTCGAAAAGGGTATTTAAATTAGCAATTTATAGTATAAAAGTGTAAAGTTTAAAATAAAGTTATAATTCCGTTTAGTAGAGTTTTTGCCACAAGTCCTCTCTAAGACTTGACTTACGATATACGACTTTTATTATAGCTCTAAAGATAAGGTTAAGGGCTAATTACTTGCTTAATTCGTCCTCTTTCGAGGGAAACTAATCTATGCTATATACTTAGTGATAGCCCCTATCTTAGCTTAACCACCCTTATATATTAACCCTCGGCAGCTCTTAGGAAAAGAAGAAAGGGTTTAGGAACTATTTGATTAAACTTTTCATAAGTCCCTAATAATTCCCTAGCTAAGGTAGGCGCTTGCATTTCTTTCGGCGTCCCTATCTCCGCCGCCAAACTCCTCCCTAAGCGCGTGCCGCAATAATAAGTAATTAGCCCTTTTTCTCGGTAATAACTGACTTTTTCTTATAACTTAAATAAGGTGCGTGTAAGCGCGATAAAATAAAGGCGGAAAGGACTCTTCGTAAAGGAAATAATAAAGGAAACTCTAGTTACTTCTCCTTAGGGTCTAACCCTTAGATCCGTCGACTCTGGCGTTCGCGCCGACCGCCCGCTAGTGGTATATCTCTCTCAGGTCCCTTCTCTCGCTCCCGTCGTTACTTAATCAAATAGTTATCGACAGCCTTATCGATCTCGGCCTATATACTAGGGTATATAAGCCCCGGGGGCTGCAAGCTAATAAAAGAACTAGTCTTCGGGATTATTAGGATTATCTTCGGTTCTTAAAGCTGGTCTCTGATAAGTGCGCGTCCGGTATATACTATAATAGATCCGGCCGTATTAAGTGCGATATGCCTTCCTTGTCGTACACGTCCGCAACTCTCAGTCCAAGTTATATGATTCTTATAACGCTTAACCCCTCTAACCCTAAAGCTAAGCGGGTCTAGGTTAATTAGTTCTCGGCCTATACTTATAGCTATAAGTCCTTCGCTAGGCTAGACTATAGGGTTCTTGCCTAAGGCAAAATAAGTAAAGCGTATTAATTTTAGCGTTCCTACGTCTTTTTCCTCCCCTTTTCTTTTAGGGGCCGTCTTCTGCAACGCAGGGTTCTTAATTAAATAGTCGCGCTTCGTTAACTTCTTCGTCCTCGCGCTGCGCCTCGGAGAGAAAGCCGGCTATGTCGGGGCCGGGTTTAATCCTGCGGGTATTTTCTTCCCCGCAGTAAGTTTCTTAGGCTATAATATGCCCGTTAATTCCTAAGGGATTATTTTCTTTATCCTAGTTATTTCCTCTCTAGTTGCAGCGTTATTAGGCGCCTTAGTCGCCTTATCTTCCTTCCTCGTATTCTTTATAGCGCTTATCTCTCGTCTAACTCCTTCTAGAGTCGGGGGGTCTTTAGATCTAAGAGAAGATAAAAGGCTAGATGTCGGAACTATTTAATTATTAGTCGGGCCTTTCATAGTCTTATCCTCGGGAAGGTCCTCGTCGTTTTCCTCCCTAACCTCTTCCTCGTCTAGAGCCTTATTATCCCCGGCCCCTTCGCCCCTATTAAAGTCGTTAATATCGATCCCTTACAGTTCTTCCCGATCTCCCTAAGGCTATTTTCTAACTCTAGTAGCGCCTAAGTATAGCACTGTGATATGGCTCTTTATTATAGAGTTATTAGTAAGGGTCTTAGGCGTGATAGTTCGGTATCTTCTAAGGATCCGGTAGCAGGGGACGGTGGCCTCGGGGCATGGGCCCCTAAGCGTCGTTAAGCCTGCTTCTAGCTTTATTAAGAGATCTTCGCCGCCCTCCTAGTTCCTTAGTTTAAATCTGCAACTATTTCCTAAGAAGTTAAACTATTCCGATTTTCGGATACCTAGTTTATTCGCCCTAATAGTATATAGGTTACTAGTTATCCGAGCGATTAATTCGTCGTAGTTATTGCCGTCGCTATCCTCGGTTCGTATAGCCTAGTCTCGCAAGAGAATACGGGAATCCGGGGGGGTCTCGAGATCTTCTCTAAACTATTTAACGCTTAATCCTCGCTTATTCGATAAGCTATTAATATATACGTCGAGTTTAAGACCGATAAAGCCACGGGCCTAGTATTACAGTATAGAAAGGGCTAGGTATCCGCATTCGTACTCTCCTTTCTATCGCGTCCTAGGAATAACGATAAAATTAAAGGGGCAGTCCCCCTAAAACTCGCTTAAGATATCTCTCTATGCGGCTATCACCCTTTTCGATCGAGGCACTCGCCCCGGCTTTATCGAGTCGAAAAAATAGAGTACTCGGGCTTGCTAATCCTAAAAGAAGCTGCTCTAATAATACCTAATATCGGACCTATCCGCTCTAAAATTAACTATGCTACCTAGAAGGGGGCAACTATTTGCTTCCTACTTAAGGTTAAACCTAAGCACGATATAATAGATTTTCTTCTTAAACGGCACGTTAGTGGTCTCGTTTGCGGTAGTAGGTATCGTAATCACTATAGGAATCGTGAATAGGTGCACTTTATCCTAGATTCCCCTATTTAAGATTTTTATTATAGCTCCTAGCTTAAAGCTAGTTGCCTATAGTCGTCTCTCTGCTCTGAAAATAAAACGCCCTATATTATCTGCGTAGCTGCTCTAGTCTTAGATATTATTAAACGGGATAACGTTAGCGATCTCCTCGCTAGCTCGAAATATATGTAAGTATTTAATTATATCTGCAAAAAGCTTAACGCGTTCCTTCGGCTAAACTATTCGTCCTGCAAACTAAGGGGGCTATTTGCACTTGAGGGTTCGCGCGAGCTCGGGAGTCACCGCCGAGAAAGGGAGATTAGGCGACGTAGGCCCTATCGTTACTCTACTATAAAGTATCGCCGTAGTAGCAAACTTATTATTTCGTTCGCTAAAAAATAGCCTTTCCGGTTTAAAGTCTACTTCCTTGCTAAGCTTATAGTCTAAGTTTACTAAATCTATAATATGTTTTAGTTATAATAATAGTGCGCTGAGTATAGCTTAGTTATTAAACAAATAGTTAGTTTGAAGGAAAAAGAGGGTGCGCGTGGGAAAAGAGGAAAAACGCGTTGCCTTATTTTATTATTATTCGCTGCCTTAGTTCTTAGGCTTGCTACTCTATGCTTCAGTTAGTACTGCGATATCGCGAAGGGAAAAGCGGGGAGGGCTCCTTCCTAATTAGGAATGAATAGTTATTAGCTTGCTATTTATATCGCCCTCGTCCTCTCCCTCTCTTTTTTTTCTTTCTTTACCTGCTTAACCTAGACGCGTTAATAGTAATAAGAATCTTTAATCGCGATAGCGCCTAAGTTAACGGAAGAGGAGATGATCGAGGAGAAAAAGAAACGTCTCCCTAACGTTTATAACCTTATCTTACGTAAGTTAGATGCCGAAGATATAAGCGTCCTATCGAGCCTAGGCTAGCAAGGCCGCATAGCGCTGAAGACTCTTCCTTACCCTAAATATATACGCGTGAGTATTTTAATTAAATAGTTCCGGATATCGAGACTAATTTTCTCTGCCTAGATTCACGCCTACCTTAAGATTTAGTATAAGGGAGGCGTTAACGTCGGGCACTTTAGCGTTCCTATATTTATTAAGATAGCTTTCCGCGAGAAGGTTCCTTAGGAAGCCCCGGCTTTTATTAAGATAGAAATAGGTACCACGTCTCCTCTTAAGTTCTTTCTTTATTACTTTATTAGGGCTGGAGAGAGAGAGTACTAGGAGAAGACGCTGGGGGAACCCCGAGTTACTTATATCCCGACTAAGATCGCGCACCCGGAGGGCTCTTTCTTTAACTATTTAATCTAAGGGAAACGCCCTAAACACTATAAGGCTCTTCTTATCTCGATCTTTAGTTAACGTAACCCGAGGTTATATACTTATTACCTGCGATTATAGACGACGACCGTTACCTGCTACGGGGAACATATATTAACGCTATTTTATAAGTGCGTTTCGATATACGGCTAAGGGGGTTATAGTTATTCTAATTGCATTTAGAATAGGACTAGGGCGGCTACCTATAATTAGCGTCGGCACTCCGAGTACGCTTATAGGGCAGAGATTAGTAAGGCCTTATAGATAGCAGGTTACTTTATCGGTGGCTAGGATATTTTTACTAACTCCGTCGCATACGAGGACTATCTAAATCCTTAAGTTACGCCTTGCTTAATTAAGGATATACCGAATCCGTTCCTCGACGACGGTCTGGAGCCTGGAGAGGGCAATAAGTGGCCTAATATTAAGGAGCGGGCTCGAAAGGTCCTAGAATTAGAGTGAAGCAATTTATTATAGGTGTAAGGGTCCGGTAGAGAAGTTAAAATAAAGAAGAGTTATCGTACCTTCGTTTAAGTATACTATCTAGACTAAAACACCTTCCCCTTCCTCCCCGTAGATATTAAGTAAGAAAGGTTACGGGTATTTAAAGCCTATATAATAACTGTAAGACGGCTCTAATATAAAGGGCTTTCTCTGCTTTAGTAATCTAGGGGAGCTAAACCTTAAGGGTGGTTTTTTTAGCTTAGTCTAAGTATCGAGGAGACCGTCCCTAATAACTGCTTTATTAGTTCGGTTGCTAGGAGACATATAACTCCTCAAAACTATTTAATTAAGGGTTCTAGTGCTTAAAACTTAATTCTTATTTATTTCGGCGTTAAATTCCTCCCTAGCTAGGAGGGTGGTCTTTAACTAGCATAAGGGGGATCTCTAGCTGCAGGGGGATAAGCCAGATCGAAATTCTCTATCGGGAAAATAATAAGAAGGCGATTTTCCATATAAAGATAAAAGAAATAAGAAAAAAGAAAAGAGAACTATTTAATAAAGTATTTAAAACTTTAAGAATAGAGTTTTAATTAGCAATTTATCGTCTAAAAGTATAATATTCAAAAAAAAGCTATAATTCTATTTAGTAGAGTTTTATTATAACTCCTCTCTAAGATACGACTTACGATTAACGACTTTTTTAATAGCTATTAAGATAAGGTTAAGGGCTAATTCTTCGTTAATTCCTTCCTCTCTCTTAGCCTAAGGGAAACTGATCTGCGCTTTATACTTGGTTATAGTCCTTATCCTCTCTTAACCGCCCTTTATATCCTAATACTTAGATCTCTCGGAATAAAAAAAAAAGGTTAAGAGACTATTTGATTAAATTTTATATAAGCCTCTGATAGCTCCCTACGTAAGGCTAATACGGTTTCCCCTTTAGGGATCTCTGCTACCGTTGCTATAAAATGCCTAATAACTCCTTAACTATAGTCTATCGGTTTGCTATTAATATAATCCTTGAAGGTATCCTTTGCAATCTACACCTACGTACTCTTATGCTTATTATTTCTTCTTAATGTTGCTATCTCTCTTCCTCAGCATACCCTACATACGCTCGCCTTACCACCTATCTCTCTTTTCATTCTATTATAAATTTATAAGTTATATCCTAATCTTTCCTACTTATAGTATAACTTATAGTTTTCCCTAGTTATAGTATAACTTATAATCTTCCCTACTTATAATGTTACTAATTCTCTCTCTAATTACTATATATATAAGAGCTAGTTATAAACCCGCATTCTAACTAGATAAAACTCTATATAGCAATCTTAATACTTTACACTGCCCCCACCTTATCACGTATTCCCTTTCACTTTCGTTTTCCTTCTAGTACGTTCCTTTATTCTCCCTTCTATATTTCGCCTCTCTATTATTATCCTCGTATTATAATTATAATCTTAATAATAAATAATATTTATTTTTATTACCCTAATATAATTTTACGCGTAGACCCTAATATACTTTCTTATAAAATATCTTACCACGATAGATACCTATATATATATAATATTACCCCGTAACTTATATATACTCGCTACCCGATATATCCTCTATTCCTATACCTCCCCTTATTATAAAAATACTAAAAGACTAACGCTAATTTATCCTTCTTTCGCCTAAACGACGCTCTATATTAAGCGAGCTATTATACCTACCTATAATATTACGAAAAGCCCGCTAGGTTTATAAAGCAAAGAATATAATACCGAGAAATTTCTATGCTAAAAGGGCAAAGTAACGGCAGATAGATCGAGAAGAATTAGAAGATTCCTAGAAAGAGAAGACGAAAGCCCGTGCTCGGATTACCCGCATAAAGAAGCTTGCTATTAAAGCCGCAGAAATCGATAAGAGGAAGAAAACTAGCTTACCCCCTAAGGATCTAGGTCCTAACTAAGACTTAATTACTACGGCGTTTACGCGACGTTCTATAACCTTAGTCGCTTATAATAAGTAACTAGATATTAATAAAATATCTACTAATAAACTACGAAAAGAATATACTAATAATAAAAATATTAACGATAAAAATATTAATAGTTAATATATTAATAATTAATATAATATTTTTATATAAATAGTAATAATTAT
>PDHQ01000647.1:0-12859 GCA_003339415.1 Ophiocordyceps camponoti-saundersi (nom. inval.)
TAGGAAAATGCGCTATTTTGTAGCATAGCTACAAAATTTGCTAAGAAAAATACGTTTTATATTGATCTCTGCTTCGCTGGGAATTTTCTAGCAAATTTTGTAGCATAGCTACAAAATAGCGCATAAAAATTCGAATTTAAAAAAAAAAATTAATCAATATAAAACCTACTAGCATATTTTGCTGCACATTTTTTATAAAAAAATACGCAGGAAAATAAGCGCCACCGTGCCTGCCTGCCTGCGTATTTTTTTATAAAAAATGTGCTGGCTGGCTGGCAGGGACGCTTGCGCCACCCAGAGGGGAGGGTGTGAAAAATAAGCTGGCATATTTTCGTGCCAGCCTGCCTGCCAGCCTGTCTGCCTGCCAGGCTGGCAGGCTGCTGCTTCGCAGCGAAAATCAGCTATAATAAATGAATAAAAAAACAAGGGTAAACGGGGCTTGCTTGTATCACAAGCACATAAATTAAACTCGATTAATCACATAAAGCTGAACAGGAATTTTATTTTATTCCACTCCCAGCTCTAGCTCTAGCTCTACTCCACTCCACTCCACAGGAAGTAGAGGGGCGTCATATCGGTTCGTCATGCTGCGGGTATATATAAACCGGATTTTTACTCACGCATACACTAGCAAATTATTAGCGCGCTTATTTTTATCATACCCGCCAGGGTATAAAAATATGCACGAATAAAAATTCTAATTTTATGGTTATTAGCAGCAGAATAAATAAAACCCTATAGCTAGAACTAGAGCACAAAAAATAAATTTATAAGTGCTTACTTAATACAATAACAATAATGACAATGAAAAAAGCAAAAAGATTATTCAATAGATTATATAAAACCTCAGTAATTATAGGTTTAGTAGTTATTTTAATTACAATAGCATCGGTAATATTGGGGATAGTTAAATTAAATTTAAACCAAGATATGCTATACACAGATTGTATTTTAGGAAAATTTCTAGATATAAAAACCAAACCTGTGGCAGATCCGGATAATAAGTGAGAGGCAAGTATGTACCTTGCACAAAAATTGGGTCTGAATAAAATAACAGTACCAAGTGGGATTAATATTGGCCCAGTTATTTTCTGAATTGCTGTTGGTATCATAATAGCTCTTAATTTTATATGAGAAAATCTTAATTTAGCTGCATATATATTAGTAGTTTACATATTTGCTCGATGTTTAATAACAAATTTTGTGGCCAAACATATTATTAAGGGAAAAAACTTTAATAAAAATATGTTAAAAATTTTATGACAACAAAAAAATAAAATAGCATTTTTTTTATTTAAGCTTGGCTTAATAATGATGCCTGTAAGGATCATAATTAGATTAATTATGTTAAGTGCCTTTGATTTTGGTGATAATTTTATATGTTGTTCAATAGTGGTATCATTATGTTTACCTTATTTATTCTATATTTCGAATATAGTAACAAAACTAATAAAAAAAATTAAGATAGAAAGACAAGACCTAAGATTGTTTAATGACCATGTTATAAAAAATGTAAATATGTATAACATATTGAGAATAACGACAGTCTTATTTTTGGCTAAGTATTATTTTTATTGTTACTTAGGGTTATTAATTATTATTACTGTGTTAATATATTATTATGCAAAAAATGATATACCATTGCTATTTGTAAATATATGGGATACCATCTCCTCAATACTACGTAAGACCCGTATTTTTAAGGCTTGGTCACGCATCTTTAGCTACAGCTCTGCTACTACTAATAAATATGGTAAGAGTCCCTTCGATAACCCAAATACTGTTAAATCAGCCGTAACAATCCCCCCGCTGACTTTAGGGTTTGTAGGCCAATTGAGTTTTGTAGGTTTAGTAGCATCACAAACAGCTACTGAAGCATATAATAAACAAGTAGTAAGTTTAGGCGAAAGTAATACATCGGAAGAACAAGAAGAACGTTTAAATGTTGCTTTAACTGAAACCTGGGAATATACCAGAGTAAAAACAATAACTGTGACTGGGAATCTGAATAATACAAAACACATTGTTCCGTTTGATCCTAATAATACTAATGCTAATAAAGTAAAAGTTGTTAATTTATTAAATGGCCCATGTAATAGGCGTATTGGACAGGATTATGCTAATGCTACTAGTCCATGAGAAAGGGAAAAGATGAATGCTATAGCCAGGTCTCCGATATTGGCTATGACTCGTCAACAGGGATGAGGATTAGAAAGAACACAAGTACCAAACTTATATCATGATACCGGTGGTACAATAAGTTTTAAACCACTAGTTTTATTCGCAAATGGTAATTATATAGGTTCAATAGCAAAACTTAATAATCTAACATATTTAGTAACTTTAATTGGGCGAGAAGAAAGTTATAATTCAATAAGACGGTTTGGGGAAACTCATTATATATTTGACGCAAGCGATCGAGCTCGACAAATTGGGGGCGAATTAGCTCCAGTACAAAAAGTTCTTAGACATTTGGAAAGCAATTATGGTATGTATTTACCTGATAAACTACAAGCTATGAATGTCATAGTAGTAGCGGAAGTGGCAAAAGGTAAAATTCCCGGTACACTTAGGTTACTTAGACCAGGTGGCCCAGGGTTCACAGATTTAAATAGTATGGCTAGAAGTAACGATGATTATTACCGTTTGGCTAAAAATGATTGAGAAGATAGCTCATGAAATTTTAATACTCAACAGGAATTAAGTAAATGATCCCGAGTTAAATATATAAAAAATTCAATTAATGAAATGAAATTTCAACAAGGTGAAATAGCCAAAAATTCGTGGCAGGATTGTAGAAAACAATTAGATGGATTACTTGTTGATTATTTTGAAAACAGCCATAGTATAAGTTCAGTAGCAGCTAATACCGTTAATATGAATTTCCCAAGTATTAGCATGATGGGTAATACTATAGCTGCAGAAAATCCTTTTCTTAGAGCTTATTTAAATAGAGCAGCAGATTGCCCTATATTATTACTCAGAAGCGACCACAGCAGTGAACCATTCTCACTTAATACTAATACTGATACCTTTATAGGAATGAATCACAGTAGAGAAAAATTACTCTCGGTTGTAGATCAAAACAGGCATATATTATTTGGGTCTAGTGGTGATTGCTATGCTGTTAGTGGTTATAAAGCCTCTATGGAAGTATTATATATGAAATACCCAATATTTGCTACAGAGCCACTAATCTATAATGTAACAAGTGATGAAAATCTTTATAACTGTCGCCGGGATTTAGGATTTCCAGTACCAGAAAATGCTTTTACTAATAAATTTACTTTTAATATTTTAAACAGACAGGATGGTTATATATTATATCGACACGTGTTGCCGCCGGTATGTCTCCATTATGATAGTTAATTTTTTTATTTTTTATATATATTAGTTTTGTTTTGTTCTCACCTCTGGGGCTCCGCCTTGCTTTTATCTTCTAGCTCTAGAAAAATCGACTAAAGATCAAAACAAAACGTATTTTTGTCGCGGCCAGCGCAGCGCATATTTTTCACACCCTAGCTAAATTTTGTAGCTATGCTACAAAATAGCGCAGGGTGGCGCTTATTTTCCTGCGTATTTTTTTATAAAAAATGTGCAGGAAAATATGCTAGCAGCTCTACAAAAATTTAGCGCTACTAGGAATAAAATTCCTGCTTCGCTGCGCAAGCTATAAGTCCCCTGCGCAAGCTGTGAATTTTATTCCCAGCAGTAAGCAGGCGCTTATTTTTATGCCTAAAATTTAATTTAGGCCTAGCGCTCATTTAATTTAATTTAATATCATGGTATAGTATGATATGGGTATAGGTGTGGCTAGCCTAATTTTAGTAATTTATAAATAAATTACCGTCTTTCTTAGGCTAACATTGACATTATTATACGAGGAGTGCATTTTTTTTTAATAGAACAGTTAAATTTTATATACCTAACACTAGTACGACTCATCTCGTATCAAAGGGGATATGGTTTAATTAGGTAGAATGTTGACTTTGCATGTCAAAGGTCTAGGTTCGATTCCTAGTATCTCCAATAAGCCTGTGAAGCTCAATTGGTTGAGCAGAACGTTGAAGTTGTTTTGGTTGTAAGTTCAAGTCTTACCGCGGGCATAAAAGGACTTTAGTATAAAGGTGATTACATATGACTTTTAATCATTAAAATGTAGGTTCGAATCCTGCAAGTCCTAAGAGCAGCCAGCCTAATCCTGTATGCACTATGCAGCCATAAGTATGAATTTAGCAGTAATTTAGTAGAGGTTTTTATGGAATGGACAGGTATGGTATGGTATAGTATGGTATGGTATGGTTTCTATGAATTTTTTTTTATTTATTTTATATATAGTCCTAGCTCTACTCTAACACTATTTCAAGGAGTCGTGAGCGATTTTTCTGTGCTGTGGAAGATTTAGGCGCGTGCTAGAGCTAGAAAGCGTGTTTCCAGCCCAGTAATTTTTCAGGAGCTCTACTCTACACATTTTGCCAATTTTCCTGAGCTCTAGCTCTACTAGCGGCCGTTATTTTCCTAATAGCGCAGCGAAGCTGCGCTGCATATTTTTGCAAAAATGCGCAGCCGTATCCACCGTAGGAATTTTATTCCGCAGCAGGAAAAACGCAGCTGCGCAGAAAATGTACCTGCATATTTTTCACACCCTAGCTAAATTTTGTAGCTATGGTGTGAAAAATCAGCTGGCGTAAATTTTATATTTAAAGTTTTTTTAGCATTTTGTAGCTATGCTACAAAATACGGTAGCATAGCTACCTAAAATAAAAAAAACTAGTTTTTTAGGGATATTATGAATTTTTTTAATTATTATATAATTATAAAAAATACGTTTTAGGAATTCCTATAATTCCTAAAACCCTCTATAAAACTATATGTAAAATAAATAAAAGAAAAGATAAAAATGTGCAGAGCTCGAGCTCGGTGATTTTATTCCCCTCTAAGCCCAACCCAAGCCCAAGCCCAGCGAAGCACCCTAAACCTAAGCCCTGCGAAGCAGCCCTACGTAAAAATTCTTAATATAAAATCAAATAAAACGTATTTTTTTTTTGGAGTACCCGGAGGGTGTGAAAATCAGCGCATAAAAATATATAATAAAGTAATAATAATAATTAATTAACCTTCAATGTTACAAACAGATGTGCCGAAATTGGAATACGGGGTGGCGTTAGGTGCCAAAGAGTTAACACGGCTCGTGTAGGTTCGAGTCCTACCATCTGTAAAAGCAAATTTGTTGTTTTGCTTATTTTTTTAATTTTAGTAGAGTAGTAGCTCCTGAGCTGCCTGCAGCTGCACTATTACTACTGCGCATTTTTTTGCTAACATTTTAGCGATAAATCCACGCAGGAATTTTATTCCCAGCAGTAGAGCTAGCAGGCGCTGGGGTGCGATAAAAATATGCAGTGTAAAATTTTCTAACATATTTTCCCGCCAGGAATAAAATTCCCAGCAGCTCTAGCTCTACTGCGCGCGCATTTTTCTATCTACAACTACCCTAGGCAGTTTTAGCGCACTTGCCTGCCAGGAATAAAATTCCCAGCCAGCCAGCATATTTTTCTAGCAAAGCAAGCGAATAAAATTCCTAGCAGCTCTACAAAAATTTAGCGCTACTAGCATATTTTGCTGCACATTTTTTATAAAAAAATACGCAGGAAAATAAGCGCCACCGTGCCTGCCTGCCTGCCTGCCTGCGTATTTTTTTATAAAAAATGTGCTGGCTGGCTGGGAATTTTATTCCTGGCTGGCTGGGAATTTTATTCCTGGCAGGGACGCTTGCGCAGGCAGGCTGGCAGGCAGGCTGGCTAGAAAAATATGCAGGCTCAGCGCAGTAAAATATAAAAAAAATATAATATGTCGTAGATTAAATAGGTAAATCAGGAATTTTTGGTATTCTCTAATGGGTGTTCGATTCACCTCGACATAAGCAATAGGGTTTATTGGTTTGCTTTGCTATAGGCTATACTTACGTTTGCTGCACAATGCATGGTGACAGTAAATATAAATAAAATTATAAAAACATACAATACATTATTGTACTTATAACTGCTTAATGTTTTTAAAGGTAGGTATAGCTCAATTGGTAGAGCGACTATTTGTGATATAGTTAGGTCTTGGTTCGAGTCCAGGTCTCTACCCAGGGGTGGGGGGGGGGGAGGGCAGGGTGCCTCAGTAATTTAAATTTTCTTTTGTTCCGGGGTCGAGGTACCCTTCCTTTTACCCCTTCGCCGCCCCTTGTGGGCGGCCTGCGGGGAGACTTCGTCACCCCGCAGGCCGGCGGTATACGAATATTATAGGCTTGAGGCGGCCGCAGTATAATCTACAATATACAGGTAGCTTACTATAATAGGTATATTTTCAATAAATGTATATTAAAAATAATATGAAAAAATGATATGCGCTACCTGCACATTTTCCTGCGCAAGCTAGTGTTGCAGTTGGAAAATACGCTGGTATGCGTAAAATTAGATTGAGGCACTCCCTGCCAGCATATTTTTCACGCCCCGAAGGGGCGCTACGATAGAAAAATGCGCAGGCAGGGAGGCAGCTTTAGCGCACGCATAAAAAATTGAGTGAATAAAACTCATTATAAGTAGCCTTATAACCGCCATTATAGCTTACACGGTTAAGTGGCTTATTTTGCAGCAGAGCAGGTTTGGTGTTAATTTGCTAGATTATATGAATAACCCTTTCCCTATAATTTTTTACATGTTTAATTTAGGTATTGTAAGAAAAGTAGTGTCTGAAGTTATAGGTGAGGTCTTAAATGGTAATAAGACCACTATGAGATTAGGTGGTGGTAATAATACCAATGTGACGTTAGTAGCCTCAGGTGGTGATTTTTAATCAAAACCACGTACACATAATAATGGTCAAATAAAAGTTAGGCAGATAAGACGTAGAAGAATGTACGAAGGTGGAATTATGAGAAGCACGGAAAGATTACGTCATCCAAAAATTTATCTTAATAATGACTATGGTGGCGCTTACATGATGGATAATAATAACCATAATAATAGCGATAATAACTACAATAATAATGGTTATCAAGGTAACAACAGAGGAGGAATTTTATTCATTTTTAAAATGCGCTGCGCATTTTTTATAAAAAAATACGCAGCGTAAATTTTAAAAATTAATGTTTTTATTTGTGCGTATTTTGTAGCATAGCTACAAAATCTGCGCGTATATATAAAAAATAAAAACATTCCTGCTGGACGAAATAATATACCAAATTCACAGAACAGTGGTTACGGGGCGCACATTTTTGTAGCTATGCTACAAAAATACGCACAGACAAGGTGCCGCAGGAAATAATATGGCAAATTCACAGAATAGTAGTCGAATAAACTCTAGCTCTAGAGCTAGAGGTGGTATAGCGCGTATTAGAAGAAATATAAATAATTTTATAGCGCCAGTGGTACAATGGTGGGAAAGAACACGAGATCCTATAATTTCACCAGTAAGTTATCAAACTGCGGGTGATCTAGCATCTAGTCTAGATACAGATCTGTTATTTCCTGATGGCTAAAATTAAGAAGTAACATAGTTAGCACAATGGAGGAACGAGTAAATCTAATAAATCAAGATATCAGGGAATTCCCGCAGTTAATGGTGACATTAGTGGGTTAAACATATGCAGTTCTAGCTTACAACTAGATAGGCTAGGTCCAATAAAAACATTAAGTGAAAGAGAAAAAACAATATATTTGTTTTATAAGTATTAAACAATACCCCATGTGGGTGTGAATACCCACAACACACCAGGAATAGGGCGTGTGGCTATTGTGGACAGTGAATCACGAATTAGCAGAACATTGCATGGTTTTAGTGTTTCACAGATTGCATATATGCGTGAGGGTGAATTAGTTAAATTAAATTAAAGAAGGTACCTTTTGGTAGAACTATGTGATACCCAGTAAAAAATACATCAAATGATTGTAATGATATAGCTAATATGACTAGATTAACTAGATAGGGGAGGTTACTAAGTCTCCAGGAATGTTTTTATTTGTGCGTATTTAGTAGCATAGCTACAAAATCTGCGCCTGCGCCTGCGCGCATTTTTGGTTTTTCTTGAATCTTTGTAGCATAGCTACAAAATCTGCGACAAAAAATACGTTTTATAGCCTGCATATTTTTCACGCCCCGAAGGGGCGCTACTAGCTTGCGCCACCCTGCGCTATTTTGTAGCATAGCTACAAAATTTAGCTAGGGTGTGAAAAATCAGCTGGCGTAAATTTAGCATACTAGCTTGCGCAGAAAATTTTTAGCGCATTTAAATAAAACTGCGGTAGCTACCAATTCCTCGCATATTTTTCTATCTTAGCGCATGCGTGAAAAATGCGCGCAGCAAGCGAGGAATTTAGCATTTTTTGTTTTTCACGCATGCGGGAAATACTAAAAATAAAAACATAAATTTATAGCCTGCATATTTTTCACGCCCCGAAGGGGCGCTACTAGCTTGCGCCACCCTGCGCTATTTTGTAGCATAGCTACAAAATTTAGCTAGGGTGTGAAAAATCAGCTGGCGTAATTTACGCATACCTATTTTCCAACTGCAACACTAGCTTGCGCAGGAAAATGTGCAGGTAGCGCATTTTAAAAATGAATAAAATACCCTAAGCCTCTAGGTTTTATTTTTAGGTTAGTTGCATTTATGGCTGCATATTTTTGCAAAAATGCCGCTGGCAAATTTTTCGATTTCACTACTACTGCTTTGCTAGCATTTTTCACGCATGCGCTACGATAGAAAAATATAAATACGCTATAAAAAAAATTCCTGATTTTTTTTTTAAGCCGAGCTGTAGAGCTCGGCACATTTTTCTAGCTCGGCTAGAGTAGAGCTAGAGGGTTATATATTTGAATTTTTTTAGCATTTTTCACGCCAGCCAGCAGCTCTACTGCGCGCATTTTCCTGCGCTGATTTTCCTATTTTCCTACCGTTAGTAGGAAAATGTGCATAGCTACCCAGAGGGTGTGAAAATATGCAGAAAAATCAGCGCAGAAAAATATGCAGCGAAGCTAGGGCTATAAAAATATGCAAAAAAAAATCTTCCACATAAAAATAGCCCGCGGCACTACTGTTTTTATGGTATGGTTTCTATGTATTTTTTTTATCATTTTTTTTTTTTGCTGAGCTAGCATGCATTGTAGAGCTAATTATTATAAAAAAATATGTTTTTATAGCGACAGCGACAGCGTATAAAAAATTTTTGTGTGCAGCGCTAAAGGTGGCTGTGCTGTGCGTGCATATTTTTATCCACATTTTTCGGTCCGCGCTTCGCACGGAAAATACGGAAAAATATGTCGCTGCATATTTTTATACTCCATATAAAAATGCGCACCCTGCGGAATAGGGACGCCTGCCTGCATATTTTTCACGTATGCGCTACTAGCATATTTTGCTGCACATTTTTTATAAAAAAATACGCAGGAAAATAAGCGTCACCGTGCCTGCCTGCGTATTTTTTTATAAAAAATGTGCTGGCTGGCTGGCAGGGACGCTTGCGCCACCCTGCGCTATTTTGTAGCATAGCTACAAAATTTAGCTAGGGACGCTTGCGCCACCCAGAGGGTGTGAAAATGCGCTGGCTGGCAGAAAAATAAAATGCCTGCAGCTCTAGCTCTACTGCTGGAAAAATTTTAAGGTGCCTCCAGCAAATAAGTAAAATTCACCCCTTCATCCAACAAGCAGCAGGGCACCCATCCTGTCGCCCTTCTTCCACTAGCTAGTGAACAGTTAGGGACAGGTGCCGCTGCTAAAGCCTGAGTAGTTTAAAGGTAAAAACACTAATTTCATACATTGGTAATGAGAGTTCGATTCTCTCCTCAGGCTTCAACCTTGAAGGTTGAATTTTAATACAAGATTTTTTAACTATGATAATAATATCTATCTTATCAGTTTTACTTTCCAATGCCGTCAATTTAAGACGCGACATATCTATACTATATAATAGAATAGCTATGATTGTTTTAATTTATTGTATATTAAATGATTTATCTTCTTTATCAGTAGTTTCTAAAAGTGTAGGTATACACGGTGGCTTATTGTTAGTTACATATACTACACAAATATTTCACATATTTCTATTTTTCATTAGTATATTAATATTAGTATTGACCAGTTTCTATCCTGCTAGGATGGTCTGGTAAATCACCAATTACGTGGGATAAACTATCAAACTCCAGGAACTACCTAAAATTATTGATACCAAGCCTCATTTGTAGGCGGCTGAGTTAATAACTTTTGTATGGTAATAAGCCAATAAATAATCGAAAGAGTAATGGTATACCGTGGATCTAAATCAGAAAAATTTGTTTTATTAATATTATGAATTTTATATCTTTTATTTAATTTTAGTAGAGCTAGAGCTTTTTTATAATAGTGACTTCATGCTTCTATAGGTTTTATTACTTTTTTTTTAGTTTATACCAGAGCAGCAGTAGCAGTAGAGAAGAGCTCGGTAATAAAATTCTAGCTTGCGCAGGGGGAATTAGAGGAATATAATTCCTTATCCGTAGGATTAGAAGTCGTTCTAGGGGACGAGTCCCCTCGGGGGATTTTATGAATTTTTTTTAATTATTATATAATTGTTTTTTCTAGCATATTTTCGTGCAGCTCTAGCTCTACAGCCCATTTTTCTGCGCTTATTTTCCTGCACATTTTTTTTATAAAAAATGTGCAGGAAAATATGCTAGCAGCTCTACAAAAATTTAGCGCTACTAGCAATTTTATTCCTAGCGCATTTTTGCAAAAATATGCTACGTAGCATAGAAAAAAATTTATAAAAAATACGTTTTACTAGCACTAGCTGCGCATATATATGCGCAGCTAGTAAAATCCCCTAAAGCCGCAGCACTACTAAAAACCAGTTTCTGTAAAAGAGCAACGAGTAAACGGTAGTTGGTGCGATATGAATTTACCATACTTAAGATGTACTCTAGAGGGTTTCGAAAGAAACTGTCAAACCGGAATCCCATCTAATTATATAAGTATACGCATATAATTTTGTTATTTATAGCGTATTTTTCTAGCAAAGCAACTACTAGTAGTTGCTTTGCTAGAAAAATTTGCCAGCCTGCGCATTTCCCTATCGTAGGGCCTGCATATTTTTCACGCCCCGAAGGGGCGCTACTAGCTTGCGCCACCCTGCGCTATTTTGTAGCATAGCTACAAAATTTAGCTAGGGTGTGAAAAATCAGCTGGCCGAAAAATATGCTGGCAGGTTTTTTTCATGTGCAACAATATAGTACGGAGCGATATTTTTTTTTTATAGCTGCAGCTCTAGCTCTCCCACAGCACAGGAGAAGAGCTAAAGGAATTGCGGCTACGGTGAAAATTCTATTTTTCACCTGCAGCTCTAGCTCTACTAATTTTATTTATGGGGAGTCCTAGAGGAATAAAATTGCGACTTCGTACTCCGTAGAGGGTTATGTATATATATAACAGCTCCGCCGCTAATTTTTTTAGCGGCGTGGATTACTAGGCTAGCCACACCATAGCATAAAAGCGCTCCATAGAGCTAGAGTAGCAGCTATTTTTATAATTTTTCTAGCTCTAGCATCATTGTAGAGCTTGTTATTAACTTTTTTTTTTTTTTTTTTCTAGCGTAGCTCTGGTGGTTTCAAAAGCAAAAACTTTTTGAAACCGAACCAATTTGTTAAAATAGTCGCCGACTCCTACCCTGCTAGGGGTGTGGAGTCGATAACCAGCGACGAAAAAAATCTATGATTTTTTTAGGCGCGTCGCGGGCATAAAAAAAAATCATAGATTTTAGGTGTAGCCAAAATTACAGATTTTTATTCTATATAATATGAATTTATTGAATCCCCAATAAAAATTTTATTGAGGATTCAATAAATTCATAGAACTCACTCAAAATTATAAAAAAAAAGTAAATTTTTTATTCACCCTAGGCGCACATTTTCAGCGAAGCGGTGTAGCAGCATTTTTATACACGCTTGCTTCGCACGGATAAAAATATGCGGAGCTGCTGAGCTCTGTGCATTTTAGGATAAAAATATGCCTAGGATGAATACCGAGTTATGGGTAATAGCCCGAGCACAAGAATATAGAGCATTTATATTGCGTTTATAAGATAAACCCGGCCGCTTCGAGAAAAGTATGAACATTAGAACACTCATCTCTAAAAGATTTATTATTTAATAAATTCGTTTATTATAATACAAAGATAATAAATAAGATGGGAGAGCATTTAAAAATTGCAGAATATCCTGCAGACGTAGTAGAAATTCGCCTAATGTGGGAAAAACTATCAAATTCCGGGGACGGCCTAAAACTTCTGGTACCAAGCTATAGTCGAAAGACTACAAGTAGATGAATTAATCCTCCATGTATGGTAACAAGCCAGAAGATTTATGAAAATAAAGTGGCTAACCGCGGACCTAAGTCAATTACTGGTTTAAATACTCCGTTTGGTATAAATAAGGGGGACTTTGTACCCGTAATTGTAAAAGAGCAACGAGTAGACGATAGTTGTTTATATGATAATAAATTATCATGTTTAAGGTATACTCTAACCGATTTTTATATAAATAGTAGAACTAGTAATCTTTCTAAGTTTTGTCGCCAGCCTGCGCTACCGTGCGAAGCAGGGTGTGCATATTTTTCACACCCTAGCTAAATTTTGTAGCTATGCTACAAAATAGCGCAGGGTGGCGCAAGCGTAATTTTTCTTTTTTCCTCGCTTCTAGCGAGTTGCTTTTATCGTAACGAAATAAACGAAAAAGCGACTAAAAAGAAAAATACGTTTTATATTGATCTCTGCTTCGCTGGGAATTTTCTAGCAAATTTTGTAGCATAGCTACAAAATAGCGCATAAAAATTCGAATTTTTTTTTTT
>PDHQ01000648.1:0-12850 GCA_003339415.1 Ophiocordyceps camponoti-saundersi (nom. inval.)
GATAAGAAGAGCAGTTAATAAGTTTGTCCCTTAGGGGATAAGAAGAGCAGTTAACGGGTTTATCCCTTAGGGGATAAGAAGAGCAGTTAACGGGTTTATCCCCTAGGGGATAAGAAGAGCAGTTAACGGGTTTATCCCCTAGGGGATAAGAAGAGCAGTTAACGGGTTTATCCCCTAGGGGATAAGAAGAGCAGTTAACGGGTTTATCCCCTAAGGGACAAGAAGAGCAGTTAACGGGTTTATCCCTTAGGGGATAAGAAGAGCAGTTAATAAGTTTATCCCTTAGGGGATAAGAAGAGCAGTTAACGGGTTTATCCCTTAGGGGATAAGAAGAGCAGTTAATAGGTTTATCCCCTAGGGGATAAGAAGAGCAGTTAACAGGTTTGTCCCTTAGGGGATAAGAAGAGCAGTTAACGGGTTTGTCCCTTAGGGGATAAGAAGAGCAGTTAACAAGTTTATCCCTTAGGGGATAAGAAGAGCAGTTAACGGGTTTATCCCTTAGGGGATAAGACTAAGGGACAAGAAGAGTAGTTAACGGGTTTGTCCTTTAGGGGATAAGAAGAGCAGTTAACAGGTTTATCCCCTAGGGGACAAGAAGAGTAGTTAATAAGTTTATCCCTTAGGGGATAAGAAGAGCAGTTAACGGGTTTATCCTTTAGGGGATAAGAAGAGCAGTTAATAAGTTTATCCCCTAGGGGATAAGAAGAGCAGTTAACAAGTTTATCCCTTAGGGGATAAGAAGAGCAGTTAACGGGTTTATCCCTTAGGGGATAAGACTAAGGGATAAGAAGAGCAGTTAACGGGTTTGTCCCTTAGGGGATAAGAAGAGCAGTTAACAAGTTTATCCCTTAGGGGATAAGAAGAGCAGTTAACGGGTTTATCCCTTAGGGGATAAGAAGAGCAGTTAATAGGTTTATCCCCTAGGGGATAAGAAGAGCAGTTAACGGGTTTATCCCTTAGGGGATAAGAAGAGCAGTTAATAAGTTTATCCCCTAGGGGATAAGAAGAGCAGTTAATAAGTTTATCCCTTAGGGGATAAGAAGAGCAGTTAACGGGTTTGTCCCTTAGGGGATAAGACTAAGGGATAAGAAGAGCAGTTAACGGGTTTATCCCTTAGGGGATAAGAAGAGTAGTTAACGGGTTTATCCCTTAGGGGATAAGAAGAGCAGTTAACAGGTTTATCCCCTAGGGGATAAGAAGAGACTAAGGGATAAGAAGAGCAGTTAACGGGTTTATCCCTTAGGGGATAAGAAGAGCAGTTAATAAGTTTATCCCATAGGGGATAAGAAGAGCAGTTAATAAGTTTATCCCTTAGGGGATAAGAAGAGCAGTTAACGGGTTTATCCCTTAGGGGACAAGACTAAGGGACAAGAAGAGCAGTTAACGGGTTTATCCCCTAGGGGATAAGAAGAGCAGTTAACGGGTTTATCCCTTAGGGGACAAGAAGAGCAGTTAACGGGTTTGTCCCCTAGGGGACAAGAAGAGACTAAGGGATAAGAAGAGCAGTTAACGGGTTTATCCCTTAGGGGATAAGAAGAGCAGTTAATAAGTTTGTCCCTTAGGGGATAAGAAGAGCAGTTAACAGGTTTATCCCTTAGGGGATAAGAAGAGCCTAAGGGAATAAGAAGAGCAGTTAACGGGTTTGTCCCCTAGGGGATAAGAAGAGCCTAAGGGAATAAGAAGAGCAGTTAACAAGTTTGTCCCTTAGGGGATAAGAAGAGCAGTTAACGAGTTTGTCCCCTAGGGGATAAGAAGAGCAGTTAACAGGTTTATCCCCTAGGGGACAAGAAGAGCAGTTAACAAGTTTATCCCTTAGGGGATAAGAAGAGCAGTTAACGGGTTTGTCCCTTAGGGGACAAGAAGAGCAGTTAACGGGTTTATCCCCTAGGGGATAAGAAGACCTAAGGGAATAAGAAGAGCAGTTAATAAGTTTGTCCCTTAGGGGATAAGAAGAGCAGTTAACGGGTTTGTCCCCTAGGGGATAAGAAGAGCAGTTAACAAGTTTATCCCTTAGGGGATAAGAAGAGCAGTTAACGGGTTTGTCCCCTAAGGGACAAGAAGAGCAGTTAACGGGTTTATCCCTTAGGGGACAAGACTAAGGGACAAGAAGAGCAGTCAACAAGTTTGTCCCTTAGGGGACAAGAAGAGCAGTTAACAAGTTTGTCCCTTAGGGGACAAGAAGAGCAGTTAACGGGTTTGTCCCCTAGGGGACAAGAAAAGCAGTTAACGGGTTTGTCCCCTAGGGGACAAGAAGAGCAGTTAACGGGTTTGTCCCCTAGGGGACAAGAAGAGCAGTTAACAGGTTTATCCCCTAGGGGATAAGAAGAGCAGTTAACAGGTTTATCCCCTAGGGGATAAGAAGAGCAGTTAACAAGTTTATCCCCTAGGGGATAAGAAGAGCAGTTAACAAGTTTATCCCCTAGGGGATAAGAAGAGCAGTTAACAAGTTTGTCCCTTAGGGGACAAGAAGAGCAGTTAACGGGTTTGTCCCCTAAGGGAGAAGAAGAGCAGTTAACAAGTTTATCCCCTAGGGGATAAGAAGAGCAGTTAACGGGTTTATCCCCTAAGGGATAAGAAGAGCAGTTAACGGGTTTATCCCCTAGGGGATAAGAAGAGCAGTTAACGGGTTTATCCCCTAGGGGATAAGAAGAGCAGTTAACGGGTTTATCCCTTAGGGGATAAGAAGAGCAGTTAACAAGTTTGTCCCCTAGGGGATAAGAAGAGCAGTTAACAAGTTTGTCCCCTAGGGGATAAGAAGAGCAGTTAATAAGTTTGTCCCTTAGGGGATAAGAAGAGCAGTTAACGGGTTTGTCCCCTAGGGGATAAGAAGAGCAGTTAACAAGTTTGTCCCCTAGGGGACAAGAAGAGCAGTTAACAAGTTTGTCCCTTAGGGGACAAGAAGAGCAGTTAACGGGTTTGTCCCCTAGGGGATAAGAAGAGCAGTTAACAAGTTTATCCCTTAGGGGATAAGAAGAGCAGTTAACGGGTTTATCTCCTAGGGGATAAGAAGAGCAGTTAACGGGTTTGTCCCCTAGGGGATAAGAAGAGCAGTTAACGGGTTTGTCCCCTCTAGGATAAGAAGAGCAGTTAACGGGTTTGTCCCCTAGGGGATAAGAAGAGCAGTTAACGGGTTTGTCCCTTAGGGGATAAGAAGAGCAGTTAACGGGTTTGTCCCCTAGGGGACAAGAAGAGCAGTTAACAGGTTTATCCCCTAGGGGACAAGAAGAGCAGTTAACAGGTTTATCCCTTAGGGGATAAGAAGAGCAGTTAACGGGTTTGTCCCTTAGGGGACAAGGAGGGCAGTCACGTAGGTTATTATATATAATATAGGAGATAAGAAGAGGTAACAAAATATGCTTAGTCGATAAGATAATTTATATATTATGTTATAAAAACTGATTTTCTAGTCCTGGACCTATAGTCTAGACGTAAATCTGCCCCTACTATCGTAACGTATAGCTAAGTTTCCCCTTCGCCGAGTACGTATTATACGAGTTATATTTTCTTAATTAGTTCCTCGAAGATTTCTAGTATTATCTTATCCGGGAACTTCCTTCGTACGAAAGGGAACGTTATACCGGTCTAGTTAACCTAGTACTATATATAATTCGTAGCCGTATTAAAGTGCGAATCGAGCATCTTTTAGATCTTATCCTACCTCTTCTCGGGTCCTATATAGTAGAGGTAGTATAATTACGCGGGACCTATAAGGACGTCCGGAAAGATAGTATAATACTAGTCCTCGGTAATACTAATCCTTCGGTAGTATAATATAAAAAGCTTAGCTTTATCGTGCAGGATATTATACGGTCGGCCTAAGTAATACTAGTCCTTTTGCTAACTTTTGCTAAATATAATTACTTTCTTAGGGGTGATCGGACCGTTATAAATTAGTTATACGGGAGGAAGGACGAAGGCCGGGCTTTTTAGGATAATTACGAGAGCTATAGAGGGATCCGGAGTTTCCTTCGCTTTATACGGGATCGTCCTAGGAGTCGGGGTCGCGCTAGGAGTTATACGAGGAGGAGAAGCCTTATAGACCTCGATCGAAGGGATAATCTTTTATATATAAGAGCGGGCTCCGGTAAATAGTCTAAATAGAGCTTATCTACTAAGGCTTAGCTAAATAGAATAGCTAAATTCCCTATAAGATCTAGGGAGTTAGGGGTTATAAGTATATAAGAGGCTAATTCCGCCTCTTTAACCGGTAGATCTAAGAGGTCGGCGCTAGGATAACCTATATCCCGTTCTTAAATACTAAATTAATTAAAAGACCCGGAAAACGCGTTTTTAGGCGTTTCCTATAATTAAGATATATTACCGGTTATATTACGTGCTACGGGCTCGAGGGGCTTATCTTTATCTACGTCCTCCTCTTAATCTTAAACTATAGAGACCTAGCGTAAGACTTCTTAAGGTTAAGGTATATCTTTATAATCTTAGCGGTAAAAGACCTTCTTATTAGGGAGACTCGGTAAGAGTAGTATTATCTCGACTTATTACTTATAAGTTACGGATAGCCGGCTAAAAGCGAGCGTAGGCGGTAAATAGGTGCTATCCGTAGAAGTATATCCTACGCTACGTAGCGACCCTAAATATAATCTAAGCTATTATTTATTAAGTTATTAAGCTAGGGCGTATATAGGCACTAGAGATTAACTAATAAGGCGGCGTCCTTATTATTACTATTATCCTATATAGTTTACTTACTATCGGCGCGGTTTAATAATATAAATATCGCGAGCGCGTCCGATATAATAGTATAGTAAGAATAAGAGTAATATACTAATATAAAAAGGCTAGTAAAATAATAATATACGAGAACGCGGAGAGATATTAAATTATTACTATTAAAAAGGGTAGCATATAAGAAAGGAAAGAAAGAAAAAGAGAAAGGTATATATATTTTTTTTATATATTATTTTAATTTATGCCTAGCTAAGTCCGGATTTTCCTTTTTTCCTAGGGCGGCGAAGTATTTTATCTAAGCTATGCCTAAGTTACTAAGTAATAGTAAAAGACTTAATTATACTTACGCGGTGCGCGCACGTTATCTACTTACTACGTATTAGGCGTTAGGATACGTTAATAATAGTAATAGATATACTTAAAGGAAATAAATGTAAAACTAGAATATAATACTATTATTATATAGGATTTAATTAAATTATTTTCTATCTTTTTCTTTATCCTAGGAGCTCCTAAGGATTAGGATTATAAAAGTTATTTAGCGGGAGTAACGGGCACCCCTGCCTATAGATATATATCCCTCGTAGAGAAGACGGTCTTAAGGTAGTAAGGCTATTAGGTCCGTATAGGTTTGCCGGGCCCTGCAAACCGTATAGGTAAGTTAGGGTTATAGGCGTTAAAAGGGTTATTTAAACTAGCTTGCCTAATTTAATAAATTTAATTAATTAGTATCACTTAGCTAGAAAGGGGTTAAAGGACTTACGGATCCTAGGAAGATTAGATTTATACGTATAAGAAGGGGTTAATTTCCTACCTATTATACGGCGAAGGCAGCCTCTATAAATATAGTGATTCCGAGCAGGGTTTAGTTAAATAGTCCCTTAACACGTTTCTTCTTCTAAAAGCTTATATAGATTAGGATATAAAGGGTGGTTAAGACGAAGTAAGGGTTATTAATAGGTATATAGTATAGGTTAGTTTCCCTCGAAAGAGGGAGGAATTAAGCAAGTAATTAGCCCCTAACCTTATCTTTATAGCTATTATAAAAACCGTATATTATAAGTTAAGTTTTAGAGAGGACTTATAGTAAAAACTCTACTAAACGGAATTATAACTTTACTTTAAACCTTACACTTTTATACTATAAATTACTAATTTAAATTCTTATCTTAAAAATCTTAATAACTAGTTAAATAGTTCCTATTTTTCCTTTTACCTCTTATCTTATCTTTATATAAAAAACCGACTCTCTATTAACCCCCCCCTATAAAGAATTACTATCTGGCCCCCCCCCCCCCTAATCCTCCACAATCTAGTTATAAGCCTTAGACCTGCCTATCCCCCCCCCTAATAGTTATAAGATTTAAATCTCCCTTTCGTCTAGCTTCTCCTTATTAAAGTTATATATAAACATATCCGTACGTCCTCGTTTGCGGGGCGGTAGACCGTTAGCTACTATAAGTTTATCTTCAAGCCCTATTATTTTATCGTTACTAGTTAATATTAATAGTTATTCGATAAAGTTAGGTTAGGATATTATATAACTAAGGCGCTTATAAAGGGAGCGAAGCTAATTTATAGCAGATTAGAATTCCGTAACGATATTAAGAAACGCCTATATAAGTAGTCGTATCTAGTAGGTAATATTAGTAAGAAAGTTATTATAAGCTTCGTTCCTAGCGGCTAAGTTATCCGCGATCTATCTAAGAGCGTCTAGGATTTTAGAAGATATATCGTTCTCGATATTTTCTTATTCTTTATAATTAAATAACGGTAGCGGCGTAAGATAGCTCTTAAGAATTAAACTTATAAGTTTATATAAAAGAAAGGGGGCGAGGAGGGGGGTTTATATCTAGATAAACTAGGACGTGAATATATCGTAAGTCGCTTAAACGAGTAAATTAGCGGCGTTATTATAAAAACGAAGAAAAATACCGGTAAAACGAACTATCTAAGAGAGGCGTCCGTTTACCCCTTTCTAAGGGATAGGGGTATTATAGCCTTATAAGGCTATAAATCTAAATAGAGAAAACGATAAGATTAGTATTGATTAAAAATAACTATAAAAGGCGTTTATATTTTATAATAAGATAAGATAAGATACTATAAAATCTAATAATTAGAAAAGGAAAAAGAGAAGTAAAAGGTAGGGAAAGAAAAGAAGAAGAAGGACGCTATACGCTATTACTTATACTCTATAGCCGCTATCTCTATAATTAATTAAATACTTAAAAAGGAAGGAGCGTTATCTTAGATAGAAAGGCGGACTCCTTATAGGTCCGAAGATATCCGGCCGGACGGGTTAATCCGAGGAAGCCGAAAGGAATAGGCGGATAGAAAAAGTAAAAGCGAAGGGAGAGAAGAAGACGGAAACGAACGGGAAAAACAAGATCTTAGGGAAGATAAGGTCGAGAGGGAAGAGGAAGTATAAAGAAATAAACGGGCAGAAAAGAAGAAGACAGCTAAGCAGTATAACTTCGGCGTCTTCTTTATTTATCTTTAACGAATATATTAAAGGAGCAGGGCTACTATAAAGAAAGGTACGTTAGGGAGTATACTAGTAAGAGCCGAAGAGAGGTAAAACGAATTATTATATCGTAAAAAAACCGTAAGTAAAAGAGGAGCGGCTCTTCTCTTTTAATAATACCTAGGAAAATAATTTTAATATAGGAAAGGATAATAATAGCGCCTTAATATAGAAGTAGAAAATACGAGTAATTCTAAGTAATATAAGGTAATCTGTATAATTCGTAGTAATTTATAACGGTAGGAAAAGAAAAAGTATTATATAGCTAGGTAATAGAAAGAAAGGATAGTATATTAAAATAGTAAAATAGTCGAGCTTAATTTAACCTAAGGATAATAATCCGTGTAGGAAGGGGGGGGGGGGGGGGGTCGTGCTAACTTATAGCCCTAGCTAAGCTTAGCGTGCCTTTTATACCTGCCTACTAAGTCTATTACTAATAACGCAGATAAAGGGGCATTAACCCTCCGTCTCTAAAAGCCTTATTAAGGCATAATTTAACCGGCAAAAAACCCTCGCGGGTAGTAGAAAACTAGCATCGTGCTATCCTTAGCTATTAATAGAGCCGAAAAGATAGATAAAGGCTATATAGGGCATATAAGACGTAGGAGAAGAAGGAAAACCGGCAGGCCGAGCATACGCTTAAGGCTAGAGAAAGATTAAAAAAGAAGAAAGCTATCTTAAGGTAGAAAAGGTAAAAGGCCTATAAGGGCAGCGGCGTCGGTAGTTAGGCTCGCAAGTAGTCGTTATCGCCGGCGGCGTTATCGCGGCGTTAGGTAGTTATAGATAAAGGTAATAGCGGTAAGCGTAGGCAGAATTAGATATTATCGCGATTAGGAAAGAGAAGGTTATCGTAGGGAAGATAAAGTTAAGAGGGAAGAGGGGAAAAGAAGAAGACGGCTAGGTAAAGAAAACGAACGGCAAAAGAAGAAAAGATAGCCGGGAACTATAACTTTAGCGTCTTCTTTATTAATTCTTTATAGATATATCGAAGAAGTAGGGGCTGCCGTGAAGGAAGGTGCGTTAGGGAGAGTGGCGGCGAGGGCAGAATAGAAGTAAAACGAAGCATTACGTAGTAAAAAAACCTCGAGTAAAAAAAGAGAGGCTCTTCTCTTTCGATCACGTTAAGGAAAAGAGTTCGAATAGGGGAAAAGATACTTAGTGCGTATCGAAAGTAAAGAGAAAATAATAAGGAATTCTAAGTAATATAAGGTAATCCTTATAATTCGTAGTAATTCTAAAGGGAAGGAAAAGAATAAAAGCTATATAGCTAGGTAGCTTAACTAGCTATATAAGGATACGCTTACGGCGACTACCTTTATATTTTAAAAAGCTTACGGCTACCTTAGTTATTATTCCTTAAGACTATCTATACTTTACTATAATAAATTACCGAATAGAGTATCCGTTCTAAGGTGCTGAGAGATTTATCGAATTATTTATAATTATCGTTCTTTATTACCGCCGTAATTATATAGTAAACTAATATCTTATTCTTTTCTATATAGAGGATTACTATTTAGCTTACCCTCCTTCTCGCCCCGAAAGCAAAAAGACTTAGACTTTTATATCCCCTAATCCTCTACGATTAAGCTATTATACTTAAACCTACCTATTCCCTTAGTAATTATAAGATTTAGATCTCCCCTTCGTTTAGCTCCTCTTTATTAAAGTCGTATATAAACGTGTCCGTGCGTCCTCGTTTACGGGGCGGCAGACCGTTAGCTACTATAAGATTATCCTCGAGCCCTATTATTTTATCGTTACTAGTTAGTATTAATAGTTATTTAACGAGGTTAGGTCGGGATATTATACGACTAAGGCGCTTATCGAGGGAGCGACGCTAATTTATAGTAGATCGGAATTCCGTAACGATATTAAGAAGCGCCTATATAAGCTATCGTATATAGTTGGCGACGTTAGTAAGAGAGTTATTATAAGCTTCGTTCTTAGCAGCTAAGTCGTCCGCGATCTATCTAAGAGCGTTTAGGATTTAAGAAGATATATTATTCTTAATATTTTCTTATTTTTTTATAATTAAATAACGGTAGCGGCGTAAGATAGCTCTTAAGAATAGAACTTAAGAATAGAACTTAAGAATTAAACTTATAAGTTTATATAAGAGAAAGGGGGCGAGGAGGGGGGTTTATATCTAGATAAACTAGGACGTAAATATATCGTAAGTTACTTAAACGAGTGAATTAGCGGTATTATTATAAAAACGAAGAAAAATACCGGTAAAACGAACTGTTTAAGAGAGGCGTTCGTTTACCCTTTTCTAAGGGATAGGTATATTATAGGGCTATAAATCGCTATATTAATAAAGAATTAGATAAGATTAGTATCGATAAAGGATAACTATAAAAGGCGTTTACATACTATAATAAGAAAGATAAGATCCGATAAGATCCGATAAGATCTAATAATAAGAAAAGGGAAGAAGAGGAAAGCAAGAAAGCAGGGAAGAAAAGAAGAAGAAGGACGCTATACGCTATAATCTATCGTCTAGAGCGGCTAAGTCTATATCTAATTAAATGCTTAAGAAGAAAAAGCGTTATTTTAGACGAAGAGGCATACTTCTCTAAAGTCCGAAGGGAAAGAAGAAGACAGAAACGAGCGGGAAGGATAAGATAACGGGGGGGATAAAGTCGAGAGGGAAGAGAAAATATAAAGAAACGAATAGGCACGATAAGAAGAAGATAGCTAGTTAAAGAAAGAAGAACGGGCAGAAAGAGAAGAAAACGACTAGGGACTACGCCTTAGGCGTTTTCCTTATTCGTAATTAAGGAGAGTAATAGAGAAGAAATATGCCTTCTTAAGAGAACGTCGTAGGTCGGATACTAACTGCCGAATCGTAGGTCTTCGACGACTAAATCTAGTATTTGCTTCGGAAGAGCGGAAAAGAGACTAAGATAATAATATACTATAATTTTAGGACCGTCTCCTCCCGGACCTACCTAGCCCAAGCTAGTAGATCGCGTTCTTCGCCTTCGTTAGATAAGATTTACGCTATAGTAATCTTTATAGGGTCCTTGCCGCGTATCCCCTATTAAATACTTTTTTTTTTTCCTTCGCTATAAGTTATTAATACTTCTACGTAAGTATCTATATCCGATTACGAAAAGTAGAAGAAGAAGAAGAAGAAAATAGCCGAGTAATTTAACTTCGGCGTCTTCGTTATTTACCTTTAACAGACGTGTTAAATAAGGAGGTGCTCTTATAAAGAAAGGCGCGTAAGAGAGAGCAGTAGCAAGGGCAGGAGAGAGGTAAAACTAATTATCGCGGAGTAAAAAAGCCGTAAGAAGAAAAAAATAGCTCTTCTCGTTCGATTATACCTAGGAAAGCAACTATAATATAGGAAAAAGATACTTATAGCGAATCGAAAAAGTAGAGGAAAAAAACGAGTAATACTAAGTAATATAAGGTAATCCTCGTAATTCGTAGCAATTCTAAAAGGAAGGAAAAGAATAAGGGCTACGTAAATAGGTAGCTTAACTAGCTATATAAGGATACGCTTATAGCGATTACTTTTATATTTTAAAGGGCTTACGGCTACCTTAGTCGTTATTCCTTAAGACTATCTACACTTTACTATAATAAATTACCGAATAGAGTATCCGTTCTAAGGTGCCGAGAGATTTATTAAATTATTCGTAATTATCGTTCTTTATTACCGCCGTAATTATAAAGTAAACTAATATCTTATCCTTTTCTATATAAAGGATTACTATCTAGCTTACCCTCCTCCTCGCCCCGAAAGTAAAAAGACTTAGACCTCTATATCCCCTAATCCTCTACGATTAAGCTATTATACTTAGACCTGCCTATTCCCCCGGTAGTTATAAGATTTAGATCTCCCCTTCGTCTAGCTCCTCCTCGTTAATATCGTATATAGACGTATCCGTGCGTCCTCGTTCGCGGGGCGGCAAACTATTAGCTACTATAAAATTATCCTCGAGCCCTATTATTTTATCGTCACTAGTTAGTATTAATAGTTATTCGACGAGGTTAAGTTAGGATATTATATAACTAAGGCGCTTATTAAAGGAGCGAAGCTAATTCGTAAAGGATCGGATTTCTATAGCGAAATTAATAAGCACCTATATAAGCTATCGTATATAGGAGGCGACGTTAGTAAGAGGGTTACTATAAGCTCCGCTCCTAGCGGTAAAGTTCTCCGCGATTTATCTTAAAGCGTTAAGGATTTAAGAAGCTATATTATTCTCGATATTTTCTTATTTTTTATAATTAAATAATAGTCGCGATATAAGATAGCTCTTAAGAATTAAACTTAAGAATTAAACTTATAAGTATATATAAGAGAAAGGGGGATAAGGGGGTTTATATATATATAAACTAGGACGTGAATATATCGTAAGTTACTTAAATAAGTAAATTAGCGGCGTTATTACGAAAACGAAGAAAGATACCGGTAAAACGAACCGTCTAAAAGAGGCGTTCGTTTGCCCCTTTCTAAGGGATAGGGGTATTATAGGGCTATAAATCGCTATATTAATAGAGAAATAGATAAGATTAGTATCGATAAAGGATAATTATAAAAGGCGTCTATATGCTACGATAAGAAAGATAAGATCTAATAAGATCCGATAAGATACGATAAGATCCGATAAGATCCGATAAGATCTAATAATAAGAAAAGGGAAGAAAAGGAAAGTAAAAAGGCGGGGAAGAAAAGAAGAAGAAGGACGCTATACGCTATAACGTATCGTCTAAAGCCGCTAAGAAGAAGAAGATAACTAGATAAAGAATACGAATAGAGAGAAAAGGGGGAATACGGCCGGGTAGTACGCTATCGGTATCTTCTTTATTTATCTTTTAGGAGAATAATAGAGAAGAACTATGCCTTATTAAGAGAATATCGTAGGCCGAAAGCCGACTACCGAATCGTAGGTTTTCGAAAAGCAAATATTATATTTCCTTCGATAGAGCGGAAAGAGACGAAAAGAATACCGTATTATAGCTTTAGAGCCGTCTCTACTTAGATATACTAGCTTAGACTAGTAGATCGTGTCCTTCGTATTTAGTCGATAAGGCTCGTGCTACTATAGTCTTTATAGGGTCCTTACCGTGCGCTTTTAATTAAAAGCTCTGTGTTTTTTTTTTTTTCTTTTTTTTTTATATCCGGCTAGGCTAGTCGTATTAAGGAAGCCGAAAAAATTAGGCGGATAGAGAAAGGTAAAGTAGAGGAGAAAGGAGAAGCTAGAAACGACCGGGAAAGATAATATCGCGGGAAGACGAAGTCGAGAGAGAAGAGGAAGTATAAAGAAATAAATAGGCAGTATCCTTTTAACGTTTTCTTTATTCGTAGAGGTAGAAGCTAGAGCTAGTATAGATAATTACGACGCTTAGGGGAATTAGGCTATTACGGCTAGCTTTTTTTTTTTTCTTTTTTTCCTCTAATTACTACTATTAGTTTGCGGAAAATCGATATACTTTCTCTCTATATATAGAGAACTGCGACGTAACTACCCCCCCCCCCCCCCCCCTAATCCTCCTAGATTAAGTTAAGAGACTTAAATTTATCTAGTCTCTAACTCCTCCTCCGTATAGATATATCGGGGTATAGCCCTAGGTTTATTTAGGGGCTACGGGTAGTTCTTAACTACCGTAAGATAG
>PDHQ01000649.1:0-12845 GCA_003339415.1 Ophiocordyceps camponoti-saundersi (nom. inval.)
AGCAGCTCGAGCTTATATATCTTACTAGCTTTTTTACTAGCTATTTCTAACTCGAGGATAGCTATTAACGCAGCGCCTTACTATGCCTATCCTATTAATATATATAAATATTTCGGAATAAAAAAAACACCCCCCCCCCCCTCTCTCTTACTCTCTCGCTCTCTCTATCTCCTTTTTCCTTTCACACATATATACGTATATATATACGATACTTTTCCTTCTCTCTTCTATTATCTTAGCCTCCTTATTATTTTCGAGTTTTATAATTAAAAAAAAAAATATTATATATTCTTCTACCTCTCTAGCTCCCTCTCTAAAAAGGTATTTATTCCTTTATCTTCGATCCTTCTTTCCCTTACTAATATTCTAACTATAAGGCTATAAATCCTATTATCGTTATTCGCTCTACTCTACTTAGCCTAATCGAAAGATAATTTTACTAGCGCTAGCGATATAATCTTATTATTTTACTTTTTAGAACCGACTATTCTAACTCTTACTAGCAGCCCCTCTACTTTACTATAATATATCCCTTTCTTTCTAGTAAATAAACCCTCCTACTAACCCTCTATAGCTTAACGAGACCGCATTTCTCTCTTATCCCGCTTACCCCGTTACTCTATACCTTAGACGCGACGATATAACGAAGCGAGAGATTATTAAGATTATATAGTTAAGGAGCTTCTTCCGTGCTATCCTCGTAGCGTCGAGATAATCGCTTATCGAAAACTGCCTCGCGGCCTCGGAAGGATCGCCTATTTAGGTTTCCACGCGTTACTACTACCTTAACTCGCCGTATCCCTTTATCTATTATATTAAAATACTTATTTTCGAAAACAGTGCTTATACGATATATATCCGCTTCCGCTAGTAGCGTAGCTATACTTACTTTTAGATTCCGGCTATACCTATCTCCTACCTTAATACGGATCCGCTAAGTAGCGACGATATTACTAACGGCGATATTACTAATAGCGAAGAGTAGTTAGCCTTCCTATTTAAACCCCTCCCCTTATTCTCTATCCTTATATCCGGATTCGCCTACTTAGTTATAAGTTTACGGTATAAGTTATTTATTAAAACTTTCGTAATTAGAAATATTATAAATTAAAGCTAAGTTACGAGTATATATTATAATAGCTATTATTAAATTATCTACTACCTTTTACTTCTTACCTCTTATATAAATAAACCTAACCGGGAATCTAACCTTTTAACTTTTTATAAGTATTATTAAGTTTATAAATTATAACTCTAGCTTTAGAAATAACTTATAGTTATAAAGCTACTTTATAGAATTACTACTTTATTTTAATTACGATATTTAACCCCCCCCCCCTCTCCCCTTATCCTCTTATCTTTTTTCCCCTCCTTAATTTCCTACCTTTCCCGCCACTTTACTAGTCTCTCCCCTCTCGCTCTCTCGCTATTCTTTTCCCTTTCCTCTCTTTATTACTAGTATCCTCGATCTCTCGCCTTTTCGATCTCTCGCTCTCTTACTACTCTCTTATCCTCTCGCTCTCTCGCTACTCTCTCGTCCTCTTACTCTCTCGCTACTCTCTCGTCCTCTTACTCTCTCGCCACTCTCCTCGCCTTTTCGTAATTATTTTCCCTTTCCTCGCTCTATCGCTAACATTTTCGCTCTCTCGCCCTTTTATTTTCTCGCTACTTTTTTCCTTTTTCTCGCCCTATCGCTTATATTCTCGCCCTCTTACTCCCTCGCTACTCTTTTCCCTTTCCTCGCTCTATCGCTCGTCTCCTCGCCCCCTCGCCTTTTCTTTTTCTCGCTCTTTAGTCCTCTCGCCGCTCGCGCCACTCTCCTTATCCTCTCGCTCTCTCTCTATAACTTTCGCTCTCTCGCCCCCTCGCCACCCTCGCCACTCTCCTTATCCTCTTACCCTCTCTCTATAACTTTCGCTCTCTCGCCCCCTTACTACCCTCGCTACTCCTTTCGCTCTTTTACTATTTTTCCCCCTTTTTACTTTTTTACTACTCCTATCGCTATATATATTATTTCTCCTATTACTTTCTTTACCTCTTAGTAGCTTTTTTATATTTTTGCCCGCGTTAACGCGCTATTTTATAGCTTATTTTTATTTCGCGTAGCTATTTTTTTTTTTATATATCTCCTCGCTTTATTACCTCTATTAGTTATATAAGTAAACGGGTTTTTTTTTCCTTATTTATATTTTATTTCTCTCTCTCTCTCTCCCTCCTTCTATATATAGTTATATATATATATATATATATATATACGCTTTTATTTATACTCTTTCTAACTATTTTTCTTATTTTTATCGTTTTTCTATATAAAATAGGTATTATTTTCCCTTTCACCTCTCCTCTTTCCTCCTTATATCCTTTTCCTTACTATAAACCCTTAAGCAAATAAACGCGTAATATCGTATACTAATATTTCGCTTCCTTAAGCACTATATATATTTTTTATTACGATACTTACGGCGAGGTTTAGTAACGATTTTACCGGTTAAGGTTAGCTTAACTAGCTCGTAATATAATACCCGACTCCTACGCCGCAGCTAATAACCCTCTAAGCTTAGGGAATATACCTAAGGTAAAAAAAGAATAAGTATAAGCTACTAAGGCGGCGTATAACGCTTTTTTAAATATATACTTATTCTTTCGCTAATAGTCTTAAGCTCTAGCTATCTAAGGGATATTACGGTTCTCCGGTTTATATATATTATAACGCTAACTAATTAGAATATTACGCGGTAACTAGATGCCTCCCCCCTTCCTTCCTACTTAATAACTAACCTAATTATATATTATAGTTTACGGAGCCTTTTTTTTAATATCGAGCTTAAAAATACTAAGAGCTTATTATACGAGAAAATCTCTCTGCCGCTAAACGGCTTAAATATGCTTACCTTCGAGAATATTTTACGAAATACTACGGCCTCTAAGATAGGTTCGATAACGGCGAATAATTCGATTCCGAAGGTGCCTAATATAGCCCTTAACTCTATTTATATTCTAGATATACGGTTTAACGATAGAAAGATATAACTATTTATCTTCTATATTATAATTATATCCTATATCTCCTTATTTTATTTTTTCCCCCCTCTCCCTCCTTTTCCTTTTACGTATATATATACCTATATATATATAATATATTTCTTTCTCTCTTTTATTATCTTAGCCTCCTTATAATCGTTAACCTTACGATTTAATAAAAAAAGGTATTTTATATTCTTACACCCCTCCCCTTATCTCCCTCTCTATATAATATTTCCTCTTTATTTTCGTTCCTTCTTTCCCTAGTTAATCTTCTATAATAAGGCTATAAATCCTATCGTCGTTACTTACTTTACTTACCTCGGTCTAATTAAAAGATAGTATTACTAGCGGTAGCGATATAATCTTATCGTTTTGCCTTTTAGAACTAACTATTTCGACGGCTACTAGCGGTCCTTCTGCCTTTTTATAATACCTTCTTCTCTTCTTAATAAATAAACCCTCTTACTAACCTTATATAGCCTAACGAGACCGCACTTCTCTCTTATCCTACCTACCCTATTACCTTACGCCTTAAACGCGATAACTTAACTAAGCGAGAGGTTATTAAGATTATATAGTTAAGAAGCTATTTCTACGCTATCCTCGCGGCGTTAAGAGGATCGCTTATTTAAGCTTACCTTGCGGCCTTAGAAGGATCGCCTATTTAAGTTTCTACGCGTTACTACTACGTTAACTCGCTATACCCCTTTATCCGCTATACTAGAATACCTTTTTTCGAAAATAGTGCCTATACGACATATATCCTCTTCTACTAATAGCGTAGCTATACTTCCTTTTAGATTCTAGCTATACTCCCCTCTTACCTTTAAATAAATCCGCTAAGTAATAACGATACTACCGATAGCGAAGAGTAATTAGCTATTTTTTATAAACCCCTCTCCTTATTCTCTATCCTTATATTCGGATTAGCTTACTTAGCTATAAGGTTACTATATAAGTAGTTTATAAAAACTTTTAGTTTTAGAAATATTATAAATTAAAGCTACTTACGTATATATTACCCTCTAGCTATAATTAACTTATCTACTAGCTTTTACTCTTTATCTTTTATATAAATAAACCTAACTAAGAATCTAACTTTTTAACTTTCCTTTAAAGCTATTATTAAATTTATAAATCGTAATTTTAGCCTTAAAGATAACTTATAGTAATAAAGCTACCTTATAGAATTAGTTTTTTATTTTAAATACGATATTTAAATCTCCCCTCCCCCCCTTATCCTCTTATCTTTTTTCCCCTTTTTAATTTCCTACCTTTTTCGCTACTTCGCTAGTTCTCCTCTCTCGCTCTCCCGCTATTCTCTTCCCTTCTCGCCTTTTCGATCTCTCGCCACTTTATTATCCCCTTACTTTCTCGCTACTTTATCGTCCCCTTACTCTCTCGCTATTTTTCTCGCCCTTTCCTCCCTTTGCCGCTAATCTCCTCGCCCTTTCGATCTCTCGCTTTTTAGTCCTCTTACCGCTCTCGCTACTCTCCTCGCCCTTTCGATCTCTCGCTTTTTAGTCCTTTTACCGCTCTTACTACTCTCCTCGCCTTTTCGATCTCTCGCTTTTTAGTCCTCTCGCTCTCTTATTACTCTCCTCGTTCTTTCGCTCTCTCGTTACTCTCCTCGTTACCTCGCTCTTTTACTACTCCTATCGCTATATACGTTATTCCTTACGCTACCTTTTTTACCTTTTACTAATTTCCTCGTACTCTCGCTTATATAAATATAGTATCTTATAGCTTATTTTTATTTCGCCTAATTATTTCTTTTTTCGTATCCTTCTTCGCTCTATCGCCTATAATAGTTATATAAGTAAATAGGTATTTTTTTCCCTATTTATATTTCGTTTCTTTCTCTCTCTCTCTCTCTCTCTCTCTTTTTCTTTTTTCTTTCCCTCTCTCTCTCTCTCTATTTTTTCCGTATATAGTTATATATATATATATATATATATATATATATACTATTATTCCTACTCTCTCTAACTATCTTTCTTATTTTCGTCGTTCTTTTATATAAAATAGGTATTATTTTCCCTTTAACCTCCTTACTTTCCTCCTTATATCCTATTCCTTTTTACGAACCCTCTAAGAGATAAATACGTAGTATTATATACTAATACTTCGCTTTCTTAAGCACCGTATATATTCTTCGTTATAATACCTATAACGAAGTTAAGTAACGCTCCCGCTAGTTTAGGTAAGCTAGAATAGCTTATAATATAGCACCTAACTCCCGCGCTATAGCTAATAACCCTCTAAGTTTAGGAAATATACGTAACGCGAAAAAGAATAAGCCTAGGCCGCCTAGGCGGCGTATAACGCCCTATAAATAGTGCACTTATTCTTTTACCGATAAACTTAAGCTCTCGCTATCTAATAGTTATTTCGGTTCTCCTATTTATATATATTATAACGCTAACGATTTAAAATATTATATAGTAACTAGATACCTCCTCCTTTCCTTCCTATCTAATAATTAACCTAATTATATATTATAGTTTACGGAGCCCTTTTTTTAATATCGAGCCCGAAAATACTAGAAGCTTATTATTTAATAAAATCTCTCTAACGCTAAATAGTTTAAGTGCGCCTACCTTTAAGGATATTTCGCGTATTACTACGGTCTCCGAGATAGATTTAATAACGATAAATAATTTAAATCGGAAAGTTCCTATTATAGCCCTTAACTCTATTTTATATTTTAGATATATAGTTTAATAGTAAAAAGATATAAGTATTTATCTTTTAAGCTATTATTATATTTTATATCTCCCCCTTTTATTTTTTTTTTTTCCTTTTTCTAATTTATTAGCCTTTTTCCTCTCTCTTTTCGCTAATCTCCTCTTACCTTTTTCGTATATTTCCCTCGCTACTTTTCTCTTCCTTTTTTATATTATCTCGCTCTCCTATTATTATTACCCCCCCCCCCCCCTCGCGCTCCCGCTACCTTACCTCTATATCTTACTACTCCTCGCACTCTCGTATATATTAATATACCCTCTCGCGCCTTATTATTACCTTATATAAGTTTTTTTCCTTTCGCTTACCTTTATACTCTATTACTATTATTAGTTATATAAGTAAACGGTTATTTTTTTTCTTCTTTTTTATATTTCCTTTTTCTTTCTCTCTCTCTATCCTCTCTCTCTCCCTCTCTCTTCCTCTCCTCTCTCTTCCTCTCCTCTCTCTTCTCTCTCCTTCCCTCCCTCTTTTCCTTTCTCTCTCTCTTTTCCTCTCCTCTCTCTTCTCTTTCCCTCTCTCCCTTTCTCCCTCTCTCCCTTTCTCTCTTACTCTTCCTCTCCTCTCTTTTCTCTTTCCCTCTCTCCCTCTCTCCTCTCTCTCCTTCTCTATACGGTTATAGATAAATATATATATATATATATACGCTTTTCTTCCTACTCTCTCTAACCGTTTTTCTTATTATTATTATTCTTCTATATAAAATAAGTATTATTTTCCTTAACCTTTTTACTTTCTTTTTTATATCTTATTCCTTATTATAAACTTTTTAAGAGATAAATATATAGTATCGTATATTAATACTTTACTTTCTTAGGTATTATATATATTTTTTATTATAATACCTATATTAAAGTTAAGTAGCGCTTCCGCTAGTTAAGGTAAGCTAAAATAGCTTATAATATAGCGCCCGACTCCCTTATTATAACTAATACCGCGCTAAGCTCGTATATAACTAGCGCTACCGAAGTATACTAGCCTACGCTTCGTACTAAGCCTTATAAGAGCTATATATATTCGTTTATATACCCTTAAAAGCTGGTAACCTCGCCTAGTTATCGCGGAAGTAAGTAGTATAGCTTCTGCTAGCCTTATTAGCGTCGCCGATACGAGACTATATATATTTACCTTTATTTTATTATATCTTACCTCTAAATTTTAATCTTTAATTTTATTAATCTTCTAATTTAACGATAATAGTATATAGAGACGTGCTTCTAAGTTTTAAGAGTATTTTCTTTACTTAGAATATATTTCCTTTAAGGAAAAAATCGAATATATATACCTTAAAGGGTACTTTATAAGCTATTTTAGACTTCCAGATAACTATTAATAGCCTACCTTCTCTTCTAAATATTCGTCTTATAGTATATTTATAAATTTAATCTCTTACTATATTACCGCTCTTTATAATTATGCTCCTTATATCTACTTATATACTATTACAATAATAGTAATAGAAGTATATAGAGTAGATATATTATCTTAAGTCTTATCTAAAAATATAATAAGGACTAGTATCCTTCTTCTATATAGCGTTTATAAATTATAACGCCTTAATCCTACCGCTAAAATATATACTTATAACTACCTATAGCGACTATTTCCTTTTTAGGTTTTCGGCCCTTACTTATTAGACTAATACTTACTTTCGTAGTATAAAGGAGGCACTTTCTTATATACGTATACGTAATATACCCCCTTAGACTTATAAGCTAATTTAGAAGTATCTAATAAGCTTTAAAAATAACTTTAAAGATCGTAAGATAAGATTATTAAAACTTTTAAGAGAAAACTTATAGGAAAAGATTATAGGTACGTATCTTCTATACCTATTAAATTAGTAAAGCTAGCTAAGTTATCTAGGCATAGTATAAAATGCCCTCTTCTCTTCCTCTCTCTCTCTTCCTCTTTCTTCTTCCCTTATCCTCCTTTTCCTCTTCTTTCTAGAGTTTTCTATATAGCCTTTTTCTTAAAGAGGAATATAGATCTTAGAATAAACTTAGGTCTTATTCCTACGTGCGATTATAGCGTATAAGGGAGGTATCGCCTCCTCTAGCTTTCGACTATATACTTATCGATTATAGCTATAATAAACGCTTTAAGTATAGATATAAGTATCTGCTTACGGATTTTATATCTATTAAAATAACGTAGTTTTTTTCTATAAGAGTCGGAGCGATAGGCACTCTCGCGCCCTATAATAAATATTATTCTTCGAGCTAAGATTACTATATCCGCCTTAGTAATATATATTAAAATTCTACGTAATAATAGATATTTTAAGGCCCTAGTTACGTAGAGCTATCGGGCAGCGAATAGCACTGCTTATAAGAAGTATAGTTACCCGCGGACTCGCGCGCACTCTTTTTAATACTACGTCTCGCTCCTAAGCTTAAAGCACGGCGTTTCTAGTAGCTTTATATAAGCGGGTCTTAGACGATAATATTTATACTAAACCCGAACTACTACTCCTAGCTCTACGTAAATTATAGCGATAGCTATTAAGGATAATAACGATATTACGGAGAGTAGAGAGGTTATAAAGTTAGAAAACTCTCTTAAGGTCGAAGTTAGGAATAGATAAGTATAGGAAGGGCTATTATCTCCTAAGCTCCTTAAGGATACTATACCCGTTTCCCTTAACGCCTACTAAATAGACTTAGGTTAACGCTAAGAAAAATCGGCGGTATTAAAGTAAAGGTTAAATATATAGATAGAAGGTAATAATAGTATATAGTAAACGCTAAAGATAACGCCTATAGTTATAATAACGTTTAATATTAGTAAAAGTAAATAATATAATAATAGAAGGAAAGTATATAGATAACTAGGGTATTAGGTAACTTAGTCTTAAAGTCTAAGTTCGTTATAACTTCTGCACTTATAAGATTTCGAAATTCTTTTAGAATACTTAAGGAGAGGTAACTCTAAAAGGAGGTAAGTAGTTTATTCCTTCTCGAAACTAATTAGTATAACGTTTATTTTATCGGGGAATTATAATATTATTCTAATATAGGTATTTTAGCGGGGGAAGAAGGATACCTTAGGTAAGCGTAGCAGATACGTAAGGGGCGTAACTTTTTAGGTAACTAAAGTCTTTAACTAATATAAGGGGGGATCTCTAGCTATAGGGGGAAGTGCCGGATAGTAATTCTCTATAGGGAAAATAATAAGAAGTCGGTTTTCTATATAAAGATAAAAGAAGAAAGAGAAAGGAAGATAAGAACTATTTAATTAAGTGCCGAGAACTTAAGAATAAGTATTTAAATTAGGAATTTATAATATAAAAGTATAAAGTTTAAAATAAAGTTATAAGGTTAGTAGAGTTTTTACTATAAGTCCTCTTTAAGACTCGACTTACGATAAACGACTTTTGCGATAGCTATAAAGATAAGGTTAAGGCTAATTGCTTGCTTAATTTCTTCCTCTTTCGAGGGAAACTAATCTAAGCTATATACCTAGTAATAACCCTAATCCTATATCGTTCACCTTTTATATCCTAATCTATAAATACCTTTAGGAAAAGAAAGGGGTTAAGGAACTATTTAATCGGACCTTATAAGAGCTTTTAGATATCTCCTAGCTAAGTTATACGCTTATTTTTCTTTAGGCGTGTTAGGGTTTATTATTTTATTTATATTATAGATTAGATATAGCAGTTTATCTACACGCTTACTACGGTTTAGGCAGAAGTCGTCTATATTAAGTACGCCCGATACGTATATGTAGGGCGTCGTCTTATCTATATTATAAACTAAATAAAACAGGTCTACGATACGCTTCCTACGATTAAAGCAGAAGTCTACGACTTTATCGAGCAGGTCTAAGCGCTTACGGAGCGTATTAAACGTATAATTACCCCGCTTATATCGTGAAGTAACGATTTATACTAACTAGTAATAATAAAATAGTAGAGATCGAAGACCCTCTCGCGGTCGCCCGTAATCTGCCACCGTATTTCTAAACACGTAAATACGGAACTCTTTATAACTTAACCGATAAAGAACTAGAGGATAGGGAAATCTAAGTCTTATTATCTTATAACTTAACCGAGGATAATCGAGAGGGTAGGGAGGTATAAGTCTTATCACTTTACTAGAGGGGATATAGAGGTTTAGGTCTATCTACTTTCGCTCGCGCGGGTACGGGCTAGATAGTAATTCTCTATATATAAAATAATAATATTTCTCCTTTCGACGGAGCGATAGCGGTAAGAGTAGATAGGAATTATATACTATTTAATAAATTCGTAAGAAAAAAAAAAATATCCTTTCTCTCTCTCCCCCTCTCTTATAAATACCTACTCTCGCTAGATTAGAACCGAATATTTTTTTTATATTACTTAGCACGCTTCCCTTATAGTCGTCTTTACTAACTCGATATCCCCCTACTACTTAACTTAGTATTCCCTATATTCTACCTTTTCCTATCTCTTACTATTTTACGCTCCTCTCTCGTCCCCGCTTCACCCTTTCTCTCTAATAGCTCTTATCTTAAATACCCTTTAACCGCGATATTAATCTACCTCTACGCGTCGCCTACTATTAGACCTAGCGGTTAGGCCGAGACGAATATACCTATTCCTATATACTCTAGCACCGTGTCCCGCCCGTGCCCGTTTTCTATATAGATCTTCTTTCCGCTCTCTACTATACTTAATCTAGCCTCGCCGAGTCTCGAGATACCTTTTCCTTCCGTACGGTATTTCTCCGTCTAGTCCTCGTAGTTTATATATATCCTAATTCCCGATACCCTAAATTCCGATATCTCGTTTGCCGCCTCTGCCGCCTCTTCCTCGTCTATATTTTCCTCCGTATTCGTAGCCTCTGCTTTACGTTATCTTAGTTATTCTAAACTAAGCACCCTTTTCCTCTTCCTCTCGGTCTTCGTGCTTTTCCTCTTCCTCTCGGTCTTTATAATACGGTAAGCCGGCCTCCTTTTTCGCTTTCGCGGACTTACCGTTAATAATACGGCGTAGGTTTTATTTTTAGCTTTATCGGCCCGTTACGAATCTCTCCTCTACGGTATAGCCTCACGCGTATCCTCCGTATCCTCTACCGCGCTCCCCGTTAGTACCGTCCTACTCGAACCGTTACCTCTTTTTTTCTCCTCTATCTTATTATTCCGCGCGTCCTTTTCTTTCCGCTCCCTCTCCTCTCTTATTTCCTCTAGATTTTCGTTACGCTTATCTCGCGTACCCGATATTTCCGATACGTTTAGCTCTCCCGTCCTCTCTACTATGTCCCCTAGCACGGTATTTTATACTCCTCCTTTATAAGATATACTTACTACTATCCCCTCTCTCTCTCCTTCGACGCCTTCCCTTTCCGCTCCTCCCTATAAAAAAAGGGAAACGTTAGCTTAGAGATAGTACCGGACCTCCTTATTTCCTCTTACCTTATCTTCGCTTCCTACCGAACTCGTAAGAATCTCGTTTATAAAGCTAGCTATAAGAGATATTATTCCTCTAATATCTTTTCCCGCGTTATCTATCTCCTTCTACTATATATCCGTGCTATATTCTTTACTTTATATCGTTTCGCCTCCTTTATCCGGTTCTTAGTAGTTACCTAGTCCCGCTTTATCGCCTTCTATTTACGTATACGTAAATAGTCTATTTATCTCGAATACCTAGTATAAGGGCGGTATATAGAATAGGCATATCCCTCCTATCGTTATTAGTCCCTTACTCCTATCGTAACCCTTATCCGTTCTCTATCCTCTAGCCTTAAAAGGGTATTTTATATCCCCCTATCTCTCTAAACTTATAATGCTAAGTTTATTAGCCGCTATCCTATATAGGCTTAATATAACTATATTAATCGCGCTCGTATATATCGGCTTCTCTCCCGCCTCCGGTATAACCTAATCTTATATAAGGAGTCTTAGCTTAGGTATCGACCGTCTTACCTCTCCGTACTATACTATCCTCGAAATATTAATACCGGCGATTTCGGCAACGCGGTCTAGCTCGTATCTAACGAATCCCCTACTCTAGTGCTAGAGTATTATTATCGAAAGGTAGCCGTATTCCTATTTTTCCTTTTATTTCGTATATAGCATAACGACGTAGTCGAACGCTACTCCCTTTCCTTATAAGTATAGGATCTCTTTCTATGCCCTTACCGTACGTTTTGCCCTTTCCTCCCTCCCCTCCTTTTATAGGTTAAATAGTATAAGTATTTACGTTCCCTAGTCTTATAAAAAACTACCCTAATAATATCCCCCGTCGTTTAATTTCGCTCTAAAGTTAACTAGTCCGCCGATAAGCTCGTACTCGCCGAGCCGCTCTTTAAAGCTATAAGTAAAGAATCTTACTTTTCCTCGAAATATCCTATTATCGTGCTTATTACTATACTTAGCTATTATTTCTAGCGCGTTATCCGTAAGATATATAGTATTCGTAAGCCCTCTCTATAGAATCCTTATTAATACTTATAAGCTAAACGACGAGCATTAGTTTTACCGCTTAGCGTCTTTTAGAAACTCGAATAGGTCCGTATAGTATATTTACTAGTCTACGATATCGGTAAACGGTTCTACTCCGTTTAATATTCTAACCTCCTTTTCCTTACGTATATCTAGTAATAGCTCGTATTAATCTAGCTATTATAGCCGTAGCTTAAACTAGCTCGGCTACTCGAATTATAGTAACGTAGGAATCGTTTTCTCTACCTTCTTAAGAATACTACTTATACCTAATAAATCCGATTATATACTTATCGAATATCTTAAGATAAGAGGTAAGAATCTAGCCTCTAGCGTTACCCCCCCGAAGAAGTTTATTACTTATAGTATAGCCGCTAATATCTCTAGTCCTAATATCGAATTCTCCTCTATTTTCTTTCTTAGTCGGTAGTTAGCGTCTCTATTAAATAGTTCTCGCACTAAATTTTACGAGAAAATAGAGAAGAAAAAAAAAATAGTAACGCGAAATTCGTACTCGATAGGTTTTTTTATTCTACGCCGTTACGTTATTATCTACGTAGTTATATAACGGTACGTACCTCTATTTTCCTTTATTCTTACCTTTTTTTTTTTTTTTTTTTTTTTTTTTTTTTTTTTTTTTTTTT